>JAODAL010007732.1:0-122934 GCA_025379985.1 Phyllomedusa bahiana | reverse complement strand
GAAAAATTTTTTCTATTTTTTTCTTTTCAAAAATGCAGCTTTTTTTTTTAGCCAATGCCAGAAGTGGATCCCGCAGGAAGGAGAAGTCCTTTCTTTCCCAATTCTTTTGGTTTTAACTTGGTTTGGACTCAAAAACTGCATCAAAATCTGCTATAGTTTTTTTTTATGAAAAAAACACTGTGGGCCACATGTATGAACTGTTTGGTCTAAATCATTTTTTTTGTTCATAGATTACTATGGGCAAAAGAGTGAGTTTTAGACCTAAACTCTGAAGAGTAAAGTAAGTAACATTAGATAGCACCATTCAAAAACAGATGCAATATGGCTCTTACAAGTGTATTTAAAAATTATCAATAGATGTCAATGGGAGTTTCATCAGCGAAATGGGTGAAAGTAGTGCATGCGATGTTTTAAAATCCTCTTTTTTATTTACTTATGTGATTAACATAAAAACTTACAGTAAATTAGCTCTATATTACAGAGAGAAAATAGAAATACTACTAATGAAAAATACACTAGCAGTTGCCCCTTTAGGGTATGTTCACACGACAAGGATTTCACCTTGAAAATTCTCATTGACCACAATAGAAGATATGACTGGAAATCATACAATACGTTTTTTTCACTCCAATGTTTAAAAAACTGCTGTGCAGTAAAATAAACTTTGAACATGCTCTTTCTTTCGTCGTATTCCACGTGAAAAACGTCTGGAGATTTACTTTTGAGGTCAAAGGGTAGGCTAAAACCCTCATGCAATAAGTGGGCAAAACATTTAGGGTATGTTCACATTGCGTATTGCGGCGTGTACAGGTATGCGCCGTAATACGCTTTCATTGGCACAGTTGAAAGTATGCGTTGGCCAGCACATACTATCAACGTGAGACAGCTCTCTTTACAATCATACCATCATTGTCGTCTGAATGACAATGACTTAATACAGAAATTTAAAAGGAGTTTTTCTATTACAAGTTTCAGCCTACTTCAATGTGTTGGCAGCAAAGGATTTTTTAATTCAGGGGCGCGCTTCTTGTCTGCTCTTCCCTCCTCTTCCCCCTCCCCGCACACAAAAAGCTTTCTCCCCTTTATGCAGTAACTTCTTTAAAAAGAGGGGGAGGGCGAGGGGATTTGTGCGAGTTAACCCTTGTTGCCTGCCTGGTCTGCTCAGGCTAGCGGTCAGCTGCACTGTACTCCACGGAGCAGGAGGGGCTGATATGAGTGTGGAGAGGTCTGTGAAGCTGTGTATGCTAATAGTAGAGCAAAGGGGGGATTTAAGTGTTCCTATACCCCTGCTTAGCATACAAATCTCCATTTTCAAGTAACAACAAACCAAACCCTGTCGAACAGGGCACAGGGCAGCTGTGAAGTGTGTTACTAATATCAGGATGTGTCACTAATACAGCAGAGCATGAACCGTTCACATGCCCCCTGATCTGTTCTTTTTTGTATGTCAGAGCTCCACAGACACTTCATGATTATAGTAAAACCCCTCGAAAGCTGTCACAAACTACTGACTAGATCAGCTTCACCTCTGCTCTCCTCAATCTGTGTAGAGAGCAGGAGGGGGCAGGCACACACAGGGTTAATCCACACATACACAGAAGCCAGAGCCCTCCCCTCCCTTCCCTACAGAAGCATACTGTGTGGGAGGGGCTCTGTGCTCAGACCTGCATTCAGAAACAGATGAGTCATTAGCACTGACAACCAGTGAGATAAAGATCAACAGGTCAGCTGCTATAGGGATTTCAGGAGTTGATACACTACTACTAACAGGGATAACTCAAAATCAGTAGGACATTTGTAATGAACATATATTGCAAAGCTGCTTGTTTTTTAAAGATCTTTTAATTAAAACCCAATCATTGTAGCGAGACAACTGTATTTGACTGTATTTGCGGGGCATACATCGGCACACTTACGTGTGAACATAACCGTACACATTCATTGCACGTGGCATGAATTGGCATCCTTCTGACTACAAAGCACCTATCAAACGAAATACAGAAAAACTAAATCTAAATCCACATACAATAAGCATTTACAGTAGTTAAAAAAGCATTAGACGATGCAGATTTCAACGGCATAATCCTTGTATATTCCATGCTTTAATCTTACACTGTCGCGTGAATGTCCATTTAGGGCTCACTACAGACACATTGTAAAAAAAGGCCACAAAATCATGCATTTTTTCTTTATAGATCCTGTTATGTATTTACTGAGGATTTCAGTGCAGCATTTTGACACAACATTGAAGAATATACTAAGAAAAGCACTTCCATAGAGGAAAATTCATGGGTGGAAATTTAAACCATGTCTTTGTAATTTGAATATTTTTGCATTTTTCCGCAATGAAACTACTCCAGCTTCATTACAGGTAATAACAGTAATTGAGCGGAGAATAAATAGCAACAGGTAATATTAGAATTAGGACTCTCATTGTAAATTTCCGGGCTCCATACAGCTGTAGTATCTGGGCCATCATGCCCATAACTAGTTCCTACCTTGAACCATACATGCTCCCTGAATTTATTATGACCTTCACTGGCCCCATGTAAACTTTTATTTCTCTATGTAAGGCCTATTTTTAAGCTTGATCTTGGCCCCAACAGAAGTACTACCCTCATGGTATCCCAAATTGGAATTTAATACATGTCTTAGGGTGGTTCTATAACATGGTGAGGAAAAAAGGCAGCAATTCTCAACATAAGGTGATCTACAAGATCAGACCTGTGGGGCCGGAGCATTTATCACAGGCTGTAGGTCTTACCCCACATAGCAGAGCACCTACACAGCCAATTCCACATTCATCGCGTCACTGACCACAAATGAGTCATTATACATTTCATTTGATTTCTTTCTACGCTTGACCAGTCAGTTAACAAGCTATTACAGAGCGTTCTCCAGCCATCAATACCTATACGTCAATGCATGAATAGCCTTATTCATTAGATGTGTAGACGGCTCTTCATAAGGCACATACATGACAGAAGGGATTCAGACGGTCTCCCAGCAGAAGGACATTTATTACATCACATGTCTGCTGACATTTGAAAGCTAATCTCAATGCACTACTAATTTCCATGTTTTTTTCCCAGTTGAAAGAAATTGAAAAATTAGGGAACAAACTTGTACACTGCATATTTTAATTGTGTCCATGATCATTGAGTGGAGTTCTTCCAGACGAGGTCCATAGTGGTGACTTAATCGGACGTTGGTTTATGCACATATCATTGTAAATTCAGTTTAAGGTGTATTCTAGCCAGACTGCAAATTTAAAGGGAATCTGTCAGGTAGTTTATGCTGCCCTATATTATAGCAGGATGTGATAGAGGGACAGAAGCTGAGCTCTGTGATACATAGGGTTATATGAGAGAGGAGAGGAGAGGAGCTGAGCTCTATGATATATAGGGTTATATGATAGAGGAGAAAAAGAGCTCTGTGATATATAGGGTTATATAATAGAGGAGAGGAGCTGAGCTCTGTAATATATAGGGTTATATAATAGAGAAGAGTAGCTGAGATCTGTAATATATAGGGTTATATGATAGAGAAGAGGAGCTGAGCTCTGTGATATATAGGGTTATATGACAGAGGAAGAGAAAGCTGAGCTCTGTGATATATTGGGTTATATGATGGAGGAGAGAAGCTGAGCCCTGTGATATATACGGTTATATGACAGAGGTAGAGAAGCTGAGCTCTGTGATATATAGTGTTATATGATAGAGGAGAGGAGCTGAGCTCTGTGATATATAGGGTTATATGATAGAGGTAGAGGAGCTGAGCTCTGTGATATATAAGGTTATATGATAGAGAAGAGAAGCTGAGCTCTGTGATATACTCAGGACTTCTGGAATTTGGCTCAAAAGTAGGGACTATACCTCCAAAAGAAGGACATTTGGGAGGTATGGGACTCCTTAAAAGGGCTGACCCATTTCAGACATTGATGGCATATTACTAGGTTATGCCATCAATGTCACATAGGTGCTGGTCCCAGAGATGGGACCCAAACCTATCTCTAGGATGAGCCCCAAAAGCACTTAGTTTTGGACAGAGAGGTGTGAACAAGGACCCATTTGGGTCGGAAACGTGTTGGCGTTTACACATGTATCACTTGTTTTCCTGTGAGTTGTAATTTTCACAATAAAGGTTTTGGATATTTTACCCGCTAGACTCCTCTAATGCCTGCTTGGAAAACTTGTCTGCTGTTTCGAGCCTTGACCGGCGGCTCTCCACGCAGGACATTTAAATCCACCTGCTGGACACCACGGAGGAATCCTATCATTAACTAGGGAAGAGCTGAATATAACTCGCGGTTTTTGCTATTACTTGTAAATCCAAAGTAGATTGTCATTAGCACCCCATTGATTGGGATGGGAAATTCGTGTCAAAAGAAGTAATATTTCACTTAAATCTGTAGCGTATTTAACATGTCACTTCTTTGACACAAAATCCGAGGAGATTCTGCGTTAGACACACTAGACGTGAATTAGCCCCACAGAAAGCATCAAGAAAAGCAATGAAATCCACCACTACATTATGGAATGTGTCTAAAATACACATTAAAGATGCAGATTTTAGATGTAGATTCCGCAATGTTTCCACATTGGATTTTCTGCTGGTATGATTATACTCTAAATCCACCCCTAAGATTTGGTCACATATTTATCGTTTTCACTGTGGATATTTCTACATTGACTTCAATGGGAGATGGTAAAATCCACACTAAAATCTGCGGGAAAGTTTATCATATTATCTGCAGAAAACCTGCGGCAGATCCAGCTCATGTGAACGTCCCCTTAAACTTGCCTGTTTGTAAGTTCAAAGATGGTGTCATTTGTTTTTCATGCGCATTTTGATGCAGAGTTGCGTCAGATTTACTGTGAATTTTACTCTATGGTAAATACCGATATGAAAATATGCAACAATTTCTTGCTCTGCTCTTTCCGCTCCTAACAGAGTTTCCTGTTGGCCAAAACTTTGGACCACGGAAATGCTCTACTAATATATCTATTACTACACATGGAGAGTTAATTTCTTCTTGCTGCAACTGTTTAATGCCCACTTCAGTTACCTTAAAGTGTGCCGTGGATTCTCTTCATATTGAAAATTCATAATATAAATTGACATCCTGCAGATGTTAAAGTGTGCACCAGAGGTGAAATCCATGCAGATATTTTCTACAGCATCACATCCACGTCACTAGCACTTTGTGAAAATTGGATAAAATTAGTACCAAATGTAAATTCACCCTAAAACAGAATAGACCAACTCCATTTCATAGTTCTTCACTTTCAAGTTACAAATCATTAGACTATAAGGCTGTGTTCACACGGCAGTAATTGCGGAACGTATTCCTCCCCGCAATTACGCCATGTGTACGGGGGTGGGGGCGGCAGCCCGCCGGCCCCATAGACATTCATTATTCACGGCGCATATACGCCGTGAATAATTGACATGTCACTTCTCTCCCTGCTCGCCGTATTGTTCTCTATGAGAACTGTGGATTACCGTAATGACTGGGACGTATCTCGCATCGTATTTAGCACAGTACGGCACGAAATACGGGGCGAGATAGGTCCCATTTTAAGCCGGTGAACATAGCCTAGGGTAGGAATAGACAGAGCAGTGTCCGGTCATTGTGCGCCCATAACGCAGCAAAGAACCACTGTAACACCAGTGATTTTTTATTATCTTAATTAATAACCACAAAGATTTGCAGGTCAACACTAGGAAAACTGCACAGCGAGTAAAAAGCAGCGTCCATCAATGTTTACTGGTTGTTAATGGCTACATAACATTGCTGCTTTTTTAATACTTGCCAATTGCCTGTTGACTCTAAACATCTGGGTTGTCGGCACATAGCTCTGCATGGTCGTTCTGGAACGTATGTGTAGAGTTTGAAGCTGCATGTTAATTGTGCATCTGGAGGGCTGGAGAGCCGGCTGTCAATGGCCGCCGGGCTCTCCAGAAAGAAGGCGGCGATGGTTTATTACTATCCCTGCATTCTCGAATGCTGTACCCACAGCGCTCTTTGAGAGCTGTGTATACATATAAGCTGGGAGTCTCCAGGCTTTCTGCTTTCTGGTCTAAGTGGTCACACAATCAGTAACTGTGGACTTGATAAATACAGGAGCTGATGGGTATTTTCCGACCTAGATCAGTTCTGCCGTAAGTTCAGGGGGCTGTGTGTTATACATTAAAGGGGTTTTCACTACAATGATTAGCTTTCAACATGTAGGGAACGGTAAATGAAGACTTTTACTAAATACATTGCTCTTTTAAAATTAGCCAGGTCAGGAATTAAGATGGATTTCATCTGCACACAGGTGTTACTGTCCATATCTCCCTTCATAGTTAAAGAACAGGGATGGATGGAACAGAGTCTTTATCTCTAACAAGATTAGATTGTTTACCTTTGAAAAGTAATTACTTTGAAGTTTGGAGCTCTGTTTCCTACAGATTAAATCTCCTGCATTGATGTCACTCTAATGTTCATCTAGTTACAGAGGATCTAAATAAATTGCTTTAGAACCACCCAGATACAAGGGAAATCAGTAGCAAAAAAAATCTTGTTACTTCAAAAAGGCCCCGAGGTCTTTTTCTGACTCTATGAGGGTCACAATGTGTAAAACAAATAAAAAAACAAAATCCGAAAAAGAGTGGTTCTCAGCAGTAGCCGCACCATTACCACATCCTGACTGTTCAGTGTGTTCCTACCCTAACTGTTTAACATAATTGACTATAGTTTCTAGGATGTCAAGTCAAATGGAAATACTCAACCAGTGACAAGACACATTCTATGTAAGTAGTTATTTATCACACATCTATTGCTGGATTGTGGACTGGACTATGGCCTTCCAAAGCTCTTAATTGCATACAATAACACGTCATGTCATTTAGCTGCATGTCTTTAAATGTATGTCTTCTCACTTGTTTATTATTCATGTTTGCGTTCCTTCCATTGATTGATGAGCCCATTAACCACCTAAAGTACCTAACAGATTTTCTCAAGTGCTCTTGCTTAAATATTTACGCCTAAATCTGAGACCTACAAATGGCCTTCCAGGGTGGTTATTTATTGTTCAGAGTTTTTTCAATGCAAACATGGAATGAAGCAGCCTTACTATGGAATGTCTTTATTATAAAGGTATTTCTTGTGTAATGGTATGTTTACACAGCATACTTTCAGTTAGAAAGATAGACTGAAAATATCTGAAATCTGAGGTATACCCTTGAATTTCTGCAGTATATTTTACTGTGTATTTGTGTTGTGTTACCCATTTGGGGTGCAGAATAGGTCCATACAATGTAACAAGATATAATTGTAAAGTGTACTTAATATGTATTGTTTTTATGTACACTAAATCAATGGTGTGTACAAAAATAATAAACAATATCATATCTGTAAAAAAATGGCCTTCACTTTTCGGAAGCACTGCACTCACTAAAAAACTAGGTTAACTATATGGGTATGTTTGCCTTTTTCAAAACAGAAAAATCCAATGCGGAATCCATTTCTGCTGCAGATTTTAACTTTAGAGCAGCAGTTTATGCTACGGATGTTGATGTGGTTGAACCCCATTTCAATGTGGCTAGCAGTTTTTGCAGCAATTAAAGGGGATGTATCGCTTCATCAGTTCGTGTGTTTCATTGTGCTCTCAGCTTCTCAGCTCTACAAATCCAGGGGCGTTTCTTCCCCTCCCAGCTGGGTGTTTCTTAACTGAAGGGGGGTGACATCATCCCCCCCTTCACTGTTCAGGCTTGCTCTAGCACCCCCCACCCTCTGTCTGAGTCCACATGTCACTGTGTCTCTCCCTATGCAGTCTTATTTTGTAAGAGCTGTATGTTTACATTCCATAGGCCTACATTCAGTCTAGAGAGTGTATGAACTCAGAGCACTGATCTCTTCTCCTCTCACAGCTGGAGGTTTGTTACAATTGAATCCAGTCTTCTATAAACTCCTCCAGAGCAGCACAGATCTACCTTCTATGTTTCCACGCATTAGGGACCGGCACACAATTCTGCTGTTTTCTGATTGTAGAAGCAGGTACAGTGCCTCTGTGTTTCATCTGGCTGTGCAGAGTGAAATGCTCCCGGTACCTTATTCTGAGTGAGAGAGGCAGCCTAATGCTCCTTCTATGCTTAGACACCGAGGCACAATTCTGCTGTTTTCTGATTGTAAAAGTCCTGCAGTGTTATTGTGTTTCTGTTGGCTGTGCAGAGTGAAATGCTCCCGGACCCTTATTCTGAGTGAGAGGCAGGAATGCTTGCTCCAGACATAATGTGAATTAGTAGAGCAGTCAGCCAATGAAATGAAAGGAGGAGGAATACGACAATCCAACCAGCACTGGGGAATTGTGTTTACAGAAACAGAAGATAAGGGAGACAGTGAAAACAAGACAGCTTTGCTAATGACATCCGATTGCAAAGTTGCTTGTTTTCACTGTCCCTATTTCTGAAGACCTTTTAAATTTAAAGGGTAAAAATTTTTAAAGTCCCTTTTAGCAAGAGGGGGGGAAAATTCCGCAAGATAAAATTCTTATTCAGAAAAACAGAAAAATATTATATAAAATTATTATATTTTATTTATAATTATATATATATATATATATATAAAATTATTGTGAGGGTTTTGCGCCCTTAAAAGTCGAAATTTCTCCCCCAAACTAGATGTTCCTGCATTTTGGTTTCCCAAAGGTTTTATGGGTTCCCAAGTTGTGGTCGTGGGGGAAGGTAAAGCAGTTGGCAAAGGGTAACGGAGTTAATTACTTGGGTTTGGAAATTTGTAGAGTTGCTAAAGTAAAGGTCGGGTTAAATAGCCGGGGTCTTCGGGATCCCGGGGGGGGAGTGTGGCTCACAGTAAAGGGGGACGGGTCCCAGGCCTTTGTCCAGGAGAGTTTTCCGGGAATTTTTCCCCCCCTAGGCTTGAAAAGGAAGCCACCCCCAAAGGGCTATTGTACAGTGTGGAAAATTGGGTTGGGGGATTTGGGTGGTAGACCCAGCCCAAACTGCTAGGAGGGATTTGTAGTTTTTTTTAGTGGGGGAAAGGGCCCTAGGATTTTTTTTTTGTATGCTGTATTTTTTTTTGCTGGTTGGAGAAAAAAAGCTGGGGGGGCCCCGATTTAAGAAAAAACCCTGTGTCGACCTGCTTTTCCCGTTTCCCAAAGCGGGGGAGTGCCCCCAAGGCCGGGCCAAGTTGGCGGCCAAACACAAAAGTGAACGTTTTACAAAAGGTGGGGGGTAAAAAATGGGAAACCTCGACTCAGGTTTGACACAGTAACTGAAGTGGGGGCAAAATTGGTGCATGTGGGGCCAAATTGAAGGGGGAAAAGAGGGGCTAAACCCAGTGGATGGTGAATGTTGCCAGTTTTTGGGGTTCCCGGGGGTTTAAGTTAAAGGGCCAGCACCCAAAACCTTACTGTTTTGAAAAGTGATTGGCAGGGGAAAGGGAGGGTTTTTGCTGATCCTGAAAAGTGTTTGGATTGTTGCAGTCGTTTTGGGAAGGGCGGGGACCCCCAAGCACAGGGACTGTGAGGGTTGCTAAAAAAGGGGAAGGGTGCTGTCTAAAGTTTTTCCCAGCTGGGGAAAGCAGGGGTCGCAGGAAGCAATCAGCCTGGGGGGGAGGGCAGGTCAGTGTGATTTGGGGTGCCCCCCGGGGCCCACCGAAAAAGCGCACCAGAGGGCCCAAAACCCAAACCAAATTCTTGGTGGGGGAGAGCAGGTATGGGTTTTTTAAAAGTACCCCCAAGGCCCTCCCAAAAAAGCTTTTACCCCATAAAAAAAACCCAACCCAAAAACCCCCAGGCGGGGAAAAGGGGCAATTTAAAAAAAGGGGGATGGAATGGGGTTTTTGGGGGAAAAAAACCCAAACTTTTTCCGCAGAAAGGGGCGGGGTTTTGGGGCCAGTATGAAAAAATTGCTAGAAAGGGGAACCCGGGAAAATTAGGGGGGGGGGAAAAAAACACTGCCCGGTGGGTGGACTCCCGGCCCAACCCAAGCCCCCAAAAGTGTGCCCGGGTGTGTACCATTTTTGGAAGGGGACTCGCCCCAAAAGCAGGAAAAAACGGTTTGCCATGCTTGTGGGGACTGTTTTTGGGGGCTGCCCTTTAATAGATTTGAATTTAGGGAAAGGGGCTGGTATGGAGTTCATATTGGGCAGAGACTTTCCCCCGTTCGGGCGTTGTGGGGGAAGCGGGGGGAAATAGCTAAAGGGGGGTCCCCCCCCTTTGGGTTTCTTTTCCCCCCCCAAGGGGGGGGGGTTTTTCCCAATCCCTAAGGGGGAAGTAAAAAAAATTTGGTCCCCAAAATAAAGCCCCTAAAAAAATAGGGGGGGGGAAACCTCACGATTACATTTTAAATACCAAACAGGATTGAAAAATTTATTCCCCAGATAAAATGGAGTCCCTAAGTTCCCCCTGATCCCTGTTGTTTCCAAGGGAAACCAACTTCACCCACGGGGGAACCCGTCCCAAACGGGCAGAAAAAGGGAGTCCAGTGGAGGGCCTCACGCGGGCAGGGGTTTTTGTTGACGTTTTTAAAATCAGGAACCCCAGGGGGAGCCCAAGCCCCGGTTCCAGGATTCCAGGTGGGTGGAATCCCACCTTTGACTGTTGAGGACTTTCCCCAAACATGTGTCCAGAAGGCCCGGGGACATTGTACAAAGTTTGGAAACCCCAAACGGGAAAGTGGGGGTAAAAACTGTTTGTTATAATGACACTTAAAGGGGAACCTGTTAAAGTATCCCTGAATTGTGTGAGGATTTGGAAGGGAGGTCCAGGGGTTCCCGTCGGGCCCAAAGAAGACCCCGATGGCAGTTGCAGGACTTTTGGGGGGTGGGACTGATAAAGTTGATGGACTAAATGTTTTTCTTGCTAAAAATTTATTAAAAACTTTTTTTTTGTGAAAAATGTTGTTGAACAGGGGGGGGGCCTTTTTAGCAGTCGAGTTTGCTGCCCCTGCGGGGGATGTAAAGGAAAAACACCCCCGCACATGACTGAAAGTAAGTCAGTTGGGACGGGGGCTAATGAGAAAAGGGGCCCCAGGGAAAGGGCCCCCGGGACAATAATGAATTTATTGTAAGGGTTAAAAAGACTGGGTTTTTTGGAATGAGGGTTTCCAGCAGGAGGGCATTGTTTCGGGTAGCCCCTAGAGGTTGGGGTTTTAACCGCTCGGATTTACTGTAGAGGAGGGTTTGTCTGTAAGAGAAAACCCCAGGGGGAAAAAAAGGGGGTTTAAACCGGGATCTCTAGAGGACCCTAAGGGGGTTTGAATTTAGCAAAAAGGTATAATGCTCCCGGGGGGGGAAAGTAATGATTATGAATCCCCGCAGGGGTTATTTGAAGCAGGGGTTTCCCAGATGGTAAAAGGGGGTTAAAAAGGAGGGGGAAACCCCTGTGTAAAGTGAGCTTAAGTGAGGTTGCAAGGCCCCCCCAAGGGGTTTGGAAAGGGGACAACGGGCAAAAAGTAGTGCGGATAGTGTAGCCCTGGGGTTTTGTGCCCTCATTTTCAACTAGGGTAGTGCCCAGTGTGAATGGCGCAAAAAGAAGAAGGGGAAGGTTAGTTATTCCCTCTAGATGATAGTTGGTTGATTTTTAGTGCCAAAGTTATGGCCCCTGGAAGTGATTGCCATGACAAAAAATTTGTTGCATGTCTTGTAAAACCCCAAGTCTTCTTAGTAGAAACCCCAAATTTGTCTTTTGAAATTTTAAGGCTTTAAGGGTGAATGTGTTGAAAGGAGTACCCCCTGCAAGCGTTGGTCCCATGGGGGGAAAAGGCTAGAAGGATTTGAGGTGGTTCCCCTGTTGGGTAGGTGTAAAAGTTTTGGGGGTCCGGGTTTGGTCCCCTTTTTTATCCCCAACCCACCCACCGAAATAGCGACTCTGAGAGGGGGGGAAGGGGGTTTTGTGGAACCATGAAAAAGGGGGCCCAGTATTGACTCTAAGATACCGGGATAAGCCTTTTTTGGCATCCCGGGGTGCGGAGGGGGCCTAAGGACACCGGGGAGTTCCCCATGGAAAAAGGGGGACCGGGATATTTTGGGGGAAAAAATCTCCCCTTTGGGGAAAGCGCTAAGGCCCCCAACCCCTTGGGGGGAGTTGGTGCTAAGCCCCAAAGAGGTACGGGGGAAAAACGGGGGAAATAACAGATAGTTGTGGGGAGGCCCGATAATGCAGTGAAAATTGGGGTAGGCGGTAAGGGAGACCAGGTTCCCCATTTGGGGAAAGGGGCAGGTGGATTTCCCACAGCAAGGAGAAAGGGCGGACACTGTGTGGAAAATTTTCAGGACAGAAAAGGTGTAAAGGGGCTAGGAAAGGGGTTCCGTCCCACCCCGGGCCCGAGAGTTCAAAACCCAGCGTAACGGAAGGGTTTTTTTTTTGGGGAAGAGGCCTTTCACCCCAGGGCATGGATGCAATTTCAGCAGGGTCTCTAATGTTACAGAAACAGGGGTTCGATAGGGCCTTTCCCTTTAAGGGGGAAAAATACACTGGGTGAATAGGGACCCTGAAGTCAAAACATGGGGTTGGGGGGCAGGGCCCCTTTTAAAGGGGAGGTGGGGGTCCAAGGGTTTGTAAATGGAGAGGGAAATCTAGGCCCCCGGGGGGTCTGCAGACTCAGAATAAAGGGCATGAAGATGATTAGTGGGAAAAAAAGGGATGGGAATGTCTCAGGATTATGGTGAGTTTCCCTTGATTTGGGGCTTTAGTAGGGTACAGTCAGGGCAGGGAAAGGAAAAGGGGCTATTACCAGTGTGAGTGGGAGAGATACTCCCAGGATAGTTGCTGGGTTGTGTTTGAGCAAAAAACAAGCTCCAGCTCTTTTGGGGTTTGGGAAAAAAAAGGGGGGGATTGTGACCTGGGGGGTTTCCCCCAAAATGCCCGAGTGAGTGCTGGGGAAACCCGCGGTTAAAATCGGGGTTTTTGGGCTCCCTGGTTTTTTGCTCTTTGGGGGATAGGGGAGGGGTTCCCTTTGGGGAAAAGGTAGAATTTTAGAGAGAACCAGTTTGTGATAGATCAGCGGGTCAGGAACAATGGATAGATAATCTGGTTTTGGGAAGGGCGTTTTTTCCCCTTTGAAAAAAGGTTTTCCCCATAGGTGTTAATTGGATGAGGGGTTTAAGGGACAGGTAGTGGGGGGAAAAAAAGGATAAGTAGGAGGTTTTTGGGGGGATTAAATCCCGTTACTCTTTCGGGGGGAAAAGTCTGTGTCCCTCAAAATAAACCCGTTTTGAGTGTTTTTGCAGGGGTGGATACCCCCCAAAAATAGGGGTTTGGGTGGAGGAAGGGTTTTTTGCAAAAGGGGAAAAGGCCCACGGCCTTTATCAAAGGGGAGGGGTAAAGTGACGGGTTTCGACCTTTTGAAAACTCGCATTTCTCCCCCACTAGAGGTTCTGCAGCAGCTTTTTGTTCCCAAATTATGGGTTACCAAGTTTTGCCTGTCAGTGAGGAAGGTCAGCAGTCTGGGAAGGGTTAACCCGGGGTTAAAATTTTTTCCTTTTTTTTGGTTTGGGAATTTTGTAGAGTTGCTCGTGAAGGTCTTTTTAAATTTGCCCCGGGTTTTTTAGTATTTCCGGGGGGGGTGGTACAGTCAGTGGAGGACGGGGTGCAGGCCCTTTTTCAAGGAGGAAATTTTTTCCCGAATTTTTTCCCCCCCAGGCTTGAGGGAAACCAGGCCCCCGGGGGATCCCCGTACCCGTAGTGGTCATGTTTTGGGGGAAAAAGGGGGGTAGAACCCCGACCACTGCTAAGAGGGGGGGCTCTCGTAAGGGTTTTGTTGTGGCGGAGGTAGGAATTTTTTTTTATGTGTTTTATGTTTTTGCTGGTTGGAGAATTAAAGCTTTGGGGGAGGCCCGATTTAAGGAGAAACTGTGTGAAATGCCCGTTCCGTTTACCCAAAACGATCCTAGAGGGGAGAGTGTCCCCAGGCCGGGCCCAAAGGGTGGCGGGCCCGAACCGAAGTTTAATTTCTTACTATTTAAAATTTTTTTAAAATTTTTAAATTTTTTTATTACTATAAAATTTTATATTATTTATATATTTATATTTATTATATATATGGCTTTTGTATGCTTACCTGTTTTGATCGGTTTTGAAATCCCTTGGGTCACAGCTATGGGCTGTTGGGTTTTTTTCCCGTAGGGAAACCCTCCAGACATACAGTTTTCCCGTTTTTCCTTTGGCCTCCAGGGGCCCAAGAGTATTTTTTCCAAGGGCAAGTTAGTTCTACGGCAAACTCTTTGTCTTCGTGGATATGGGGTAGTCCCCACCCGGACGATTGGTGGAAAGAAAGCAGGGCCCCCAGAGGGCCCCCCCAAAAAACATGTTCAAAATACCATCTCTCGGGTTTCTAGGCAAAGAAAAATAGATTTTTGTGGTTTTGAAGTAATTTTTTTCCTCTGGGGGAGTTTAGGTTTTAACAGGCAAGGGGTGACCTTAGGGTTTTGTCATTAGAGAAACCAGAGGGAAATTTGGGGATTTTCTAAAAGCCTCTATAGATGCGGTTTTCTTTTGGGGCCAAAAACCAATTTTTATACCTTTCAAAAAAAGTCATTCTAAAGAATTGGGAAAAAAAACCCCGCCACTTTTTTTTAGAAAGCTTTTTATTTCCCCCAGAAACAAAAGGACCTATGGTGGACTTAAAAGAAAAAGGGGGTCCCTTTAGGGGATTGTGTTCTCAAGACTAGGAGATACTTACTACAGATGACTCCGGCCAAGATTGGGTTTCTTATTTCAGGATTTGGTTCAAAGGGCATTGGTTCCCCGGGAAAAAAGGGGTTTCAAATTTCAAGGAGATGGATGTGTTGATTTGCTTTTTAAATTTTTAGAAAACCAAAAAAGAAATCTTTATGTCAAGAATCAACCAGACAACCTAGTGACTGTTTATTACCTGACCAAACAGGGGGGCACCAGGTGCCATTTTATTCAAGTCAGGTGTTACAAAAATATGGGGGGGCCCGGTCATTTTAGTAAAATTTATGGGCAGAAGGACATGTCAGGGGTTTTAAAGGGGAACCCTTTTTAGCAGGGCATTCTCAGCAGAGGGGAACTCAAAACCAAAATTTAGGAGCTCAATCCAGAGGTTTTTCAGATATTGGTGAGGAAGTGGGAGAGTCCTCTGTTGGATTTGATGGCCCGTTCCCAAAAACAAGCCCCAGAAAATTTTTGTGCCCTTAAAACAGGGCTGGTAATTCTGTCGCCTGAGACGCTTTCTCTCTGTCTCATAAGAGAAAATTCTTCTACCTTTTTCCTCCGCTGCCATTGATCCACATATGCTGATGAAGTACAAACAAGATAAGGTAAATGTGCTGGCAATCATTCCTTTCTGGCCCAGGAGGGCAAAGTTCCGAACTTTGTTGTAACTTTCAAAAGGAATTTACTGGCAGCTACCCCTTAGGCCATGTTCACACGGCTTATTCTGGGAGGTAATTCAGTCCGTAATTACGCGCCGAAGTGCGCCAATTACGGGCTGAATTACGTCCCAGAAACTACGGTAATGCACAGTTCTCAGAGAACTATGCATTACGTCTCCTCTCCCTTCTCGGCGAATATGCCGAGGGGGGAGATAAATGACAGGTCACTTTCTAGCGGCGTATACGCGCCGCTAGCAGTGATTGTCTATGGGCCGGCGAAGTGCCGGCCCCTCGCTCACTCCCTCGCTCCCGCCCCCGGCCACACGGCGTAATTGCGGGGCGTAATTCCGCCCCGCAGTTAAGCCGTGTGAACATAGCCTTAGAGGAGATCTCTTACTGCCGATGGAATTTCTACATCCAGATCTGAAGAAGATTCACCTAACAGACTGAATGTTAAAAGGTTATCTAGCAGACCAGGGCCCAACCCAAGCAGTTATTAAGACGTTGATATCTTCTAGTACAGACCCTACCCAAAGAGTTTATAACAGAGTGTGGCGTATCTTCTCTAGCCGGTGTACAGAGATATTTCTCCTCGACAGATCCAGACTTCAAAGGTATTAAACTTCCTTCAAAAAGGCTTCCAAGTGAGTCTTAAATATAATCCCCTCAAAGTCCATTTTTCTGCCTCAAATACATGCTCCGAGTTTAAATTCTCTAATCATCATGGTGAGATTCTTTTTTAAAGGTATCAAGACCCTCGGACCTTCGGTCAGATCTCCCTGCTCTCTATGGGATCTGGCGATTGTTTTAAAGCGGTTGGCAGCAGATCCATTTGAACCACTGGAAGAAGTAGACTTTAAGGGCCACATGTATGAAAACTGTCTAGGTCTAAAATTCACTTTGTTGCCCATAGCAACCAATCAAAGCGCCCATTTCATTTTATATGGTGCTCTGGAAAAATGAGAGAGACATTTTGATTGGTTGCTATGGGCAACAAAGTGAGTTGTAGACCTAGACGGTTTTCATACATGTGGCCCTAAATTTCTGTCTTGGAAAGTGCTTCTACTAATAGAAAATTGCAGACTCTCTGTTTATGAGCCTTATCTCAAAATATTACCTGATTGTATAGGTCATCGCACGGTTCCTTCATTTCCCCCAAAAGTAGTGTCTGAAGTTAATCTGAACCAGGAAATAAATCTGCCTTCTTTTCCAGCTCATTACCCACAGGGGGTTTTCATTTTCAAATAACGCTGAAAAAACAACTGAAAAACAGCTCCCATAGACTTCTATAGTAAAAACGTTCTGTTGTCTCCACAGAACGTCTTTTTTCTGCTCGTTTTATTTGCTGGTCGTTTTTTTAAACGTTCCAAATAACGACTGAGCAGGGCAGAAAATTTACTGTTGGAGTCTATGTAAAGTGCCAGACGTTTTTTGCAGAAATACATAACAAATCCGTTGCTGTGCATCTCTGCAAAAAAAAAAAAAGGCCAGAAATGCTGCAAAAACGCTCAAAAAAAGCAAAATGCTGCAAAGAATGGAAGTTTTTTCAGCTGCTTTTGACAGAAAGTGGACAAAAAAGATTGCGGCGCGTACAGTACAGCAATACGCCGGGTGATTTGGGAGTCGCGCTGATCTGCGTGTACTCCCGAAGCCGCGAGTAATTGACATGTCACTTATCCCCCTCCCCGCACGTACAATAGGATCGCATTGTACGCGCGTGGGGGACGAGGTGTAATCCATAGTTCTTTATGAGAGCTATGGATTACTGTAATTTTGGCGTGCATCTCTCTGCGTATTAAGCGCAAATACATGGCGAAATGCGCCCCGAATTTACGCCGTGTGAACATACCCTAAGGGGTCCCAAATACTCTGCATCATAGGAAAATACAAGCATTTATAAATGGGGCATGGTATGTAGGGCCATTTAATCAATTTTGCACTAGGGGCCCAGGAAGTCCTTTAGATTATTTGAGAGACTGTTTTCACAGCACGTTGGTGCCAGATAGGTCCATCAGCTAGTAAAGCCCCTTTAGCTGCATGGCTGAAATGTGTCATCACCTTATACTACTTTTTGGAAGGGATTTCAGCACCTGAAGGAAGACATGCTCACTCCACTCAGTCTACTGCAACCTCCTGGGAGCAGATAATTTGCAACACTGCCTCCTGGGCCTCAGCCAATCCTTTCGTGAGGCACGACAAGTTGGACATGTCTTCCTGTGAGCGTTAAGCTTTTGGCACAAAAGTCTTTATTACAGCCTTGCAAGATTCCTGCCCCATTTCCTAAGCTTTTCAAGTCCCATTGGTACTGCTGAGGACGATAAGGAAGATGAAAATTTGCTTACCTGACAAGTTTTTTCCGAGGAAGCAATAGCCCACACAACAAATTCTTTTTGCATTGATATTTTGAGTTATTTCACACTCAGGTGTAGGTTGCTATGCCTTTTATAGTGAGGAGATGTGGCTTACTATTAACTGTTTGCTTACTTTTTAGTAGGTAGCTGCTTTTAGTAGGTTCTGTCTTTTATTTAGGGTTGGAATGCAAAATCCACTGGTGCTGCCTCAGACTCAAGGAGAAGAAAATTTTAGGTAAGCAGATTTTCGTCTTATACAGGTATTACGTGATAAGAAAAAACTGTTATATACAAGTACAGATGGCTTATTTTAAAGATTTATCTTGAGTGATAGGTGCACTAATAAATGTTTGTCATCCAACTAAAAAGACATGTAGTCAATTTGAAGTGTTACCAGGTTATATATGCTACAAGAAAGAAAATAATACTTATGTAGATTACATGCATTCAGGTTATCAGTACATACATATCAGTATTAAATCTCTGGCCTCAAAAAGCTGTAGTAGACCAGTTCTATAGATGTAGGAACAGGCGTAATCCAAACTTTGGCACGATAAGTGCGTCGGTACCGCACCAAAGACACTTTTTAGCGCGCCAAAGTTTGGCGGCGTCGCACCCCATTAGTAGACATAGACACATTTATGATGCCAAAACTTTGGCGCAGAACAGTTAGAACAGCCAGACCAGGTTATAGGTGGTGTCTGAGCCTGAGTTGTCGTACTGGCTCTACACTGCACCTGTATGTATGAACTGCAGAAGAACAGGGCCATACATTCTGACGCAGTCTTTACTACCTTAAAGTGATTTAGAACTGGTTTATCAGCGCCAGAATTCATACATGTCGCCCTTAGTGTACAAAAAAAATCTGTTACAACGCTTATGCGTTTTGCTCTATACAGCTGTTGTTCTTGTGAAAAACGTAGTGTACAAAACGTACTGTACAAAAATCTGTTACAGCTTACATGTTTCAAGCTATACAGCTCTTGTTCTTGTGAGCTGTATAGCTCGAAATGCGTAAGCGTTGTAACAGATTTTTTTGTACACTACTGTTTTTTGTACACTACAGGGGGACATATATGAAAACTATCTTGGTCCAAGACTTTCTTTGTTGCCCATAGCAATCAATTAGAGCGCCCTTTTCATTTTTTCAGAGCACTATATGAAATGAAAGGGGTACTCTGGTCGGTTGCTATGGGTAACAAAGAAAGTCTTAGACCAAGACAGTTTTCATACATTTGGCTCTAAGTATTTATGCTGCTGTACTAGTCACTATGTCAATATGGATGCTTATTTATTATAAGCGCTGGATCGAGGCGTTACCTGTTCTAAGTTGCATATGGCAGCTGAAGGTAATCGGCTTGACTTGTACGTTTAAACCGCACAGCCGGCGGTCTATCCTAGTGCGCTGATACACAGCACAGCAAGCCCTTTATGCAGCGTGGAGTGAAGCCAACCAAAGGGTGAGCCCATGATTTTAAAGTATACAATAAGTTACCTCACTCCTAACATCATCTTCTATACACAGGTTCCAGGGGACAGATTTTTCTTTTTTTTTTTTGCTTTATTTGTCAATTACTGTTGTGTTTGTTGCTAAGAGATGTAGTTATTTTACAGGAACTGGGAGTGAGGACACATTTCCTCTGCATTAATGTTACATAATGTTCTTCTCTGGGAGCCCAGTCTGAACTACAGGACCCAACGGATGAAATATACATTCCAAGAAAAGAAGGTGGCGTTTCCATGTAAAGGTGTTATAAAAAGAACATGTTTGCTAGTAAAAGAATGCCTTCAATTCACCGTCATCCATATTGAGAGAAGCGGCTAAAATGAATTCTAATAGGTTTGACCCTTACATGATCTTTTGGGGGAGGAAAGGACGTTTAAAATTGTATAAGTGGTATAATATTGCTACGTTCCACTATAATACTAGGGGTCATTAGAAAGACAGTTGGAAAATGTCAAATGATAATGTCATTCCTACAGAGCTGCATATTGGAAATGCTTAGTACAAGTCATAGAGTCAGCTGTGCTGCTTATATCACATAAAGGACCCGTTAGAAAGTCAGCAAATAAGGTGGGGTCTGAATTACCAAAGGGTCACCTCTGTGCATTGCAGGACAGGGCAGGTCCTCCTAAGCAAGAGGCACTCTTTGTGACCACTCTCCACTCTGGTCAATAGATTAGGATCCTGAGCAATTAGCGCAGAATTCCCTTAGGCCTCGTTCACACGGCTGATTTGGGGACGGATTTCAGCCGTATTGCGCCCCAATACGGCTGAAATCCATCCCAGTCATTACGGTAATCCACAGTTCTCATAGAGAACTATGGATTCTGTCTCCTCTCCCTGCTCGTTGAATACGCCGCGGGGGGAGATAAGTGACATGCACATTATCCCGGGGGGATACACGCCGTGGATAATAGATGTCTATGGGGCCGGCTTAACTGCGGGCGAAAGCCGCGTGAACTTCGCCTAATAGTCACAATTATGGACAGGGCTTCAGTATAATAGGCAATAATTAGAGATTGGCAATAATTATTGTGTGTTTAGGGTAATGTATATTCTCCACAATTGGACTGTAATGTGGTGTACATTACATTTCATTATATTACATTTCAATTTATCCAACAAGGCGTTGTCTCACCATGCTGTTTCACTGAGCCACATGCAGCTTCAGATTCATTCTTCCTCATCTATCTAGGCCTCCTTTTCCAGCACTTGACCTCACCCGTGCCCTTTTGCTTGAATAAGCCAAATTTCCACAGATCTACCCCAAAATCTTATGAGAATGTTTCCCAGAAAAGTAAAGAAACAATAGTTGGTCTGCACATCCGAAAAACTTTTTTGCTGAGCATAGGTGCACACTGGTGTGGCAGTAATGTACAAACACAATCCAAAATCGGCAGCACACTAAACTATTAAAAGGCACATAGGAATTTTTGGAAAAGCATTTCTTCTACTCAGGATAAATTAAAAATGTTTGAGGTTCTTAGTTGATATTTTTGATCAAAACTGCTTAAAGAGAACCTGTCACATAGTTTTTGCCCCCCTGGCTGAAGACAGAACAAGGTAGTGTCAGACCTGCTGTTTCCAGCGCTGTGTCCCTTATTCTGTAAGATGCTGTAGTTTTCGTGTATTTAATGCTCAAATCTGCAGTTTTCAGCCAGAAGAGTCATTCGAAGAGTCCTTCAGAGTGTCAGTTTTTTTCAAACCCCGCCCACCTGAGGCTAGCCCCGCCCACCTCAACTGGTAAACCTTTTACTTTGAATAGGTAGAAACATGTGAATAACTGTCAGTGGGCAGAGCTAGCCTTTGGTGGGTGGAGCTAACACCTACTCATGAATAAGATTTGAGGGGTAAATGCTCTAAAACTGCTGCATCTTACAGAATAAGGGACACAGCGCTGGGAACAGCATGTCTGACACTAGCCTGTGCTGTCCTCAGCAAGGGGGGCATCATCTATGTGACAGGTTCCCTTTAAGCCCACCTGCTAATCAGCAAGACGACCTCAATACAGGTGGGAACCTACACTAACGTTACCTATCTTAGGGCCTAATTCCTATGTGCCTTTTGATAGTTCTTCTGGTGTGCTGCCGATTTGGGGTTGTGTTCCCAGAAAAGTAAAGGCCATAACAGCTACAAAAGAAGGCCCACCTCTGCATTAGTTCCCATGGTGCTCCTATCTTTTCCTTTACATTTTAATTTATCCAATAAGGAGTTGTCTCACCATGATGTTTCACAGAGCAACAGGCAGCTTCAGATTCATTCTTCCACACCCTTCCTAGACCTAGGCCTCCTTTTCCAGCACCTTTCAGCACTTGACATCACCCATGCCCTTGTGCTTGAATAAGCCAAATTGCCACAGATGTACCCCAAAATCTTATGAGAGTGTTTCCCAGAAAAGTAAAGGCCATTATAGCCACAAAGGAAGGCCCACCTCTGCATTAGTTCCCATGGTGCCTCTAAACAGGCCTCCGACTTTAATGCCCCATAGCTCCAGTACACTAGCAATGAAAGAAATTATTTGAAAGTTGGGAAACGCCGGCTGCTACTTGCAGATTCAGTGTATTGTAGAACATTTCAGAACATAATTGTGAAACTATATGGTCCATCTGTAAAAGTGAAGTTTAAAATGTATATATCTGATGCCCCTGCAAAATAAGTGCATCTGAGTTCAGAGAGGTACACACTTTTTAGGGGGAGTAGTTTTATTTTACATTTTTTCTTGTTTTCATCACCTTAGAATGTTTTTCTGTTGTATTAACTTTTATGTTTTTATTGTGACATTTCACTTTATTTATTAAAAGTCATTGGTCTCATTGTTATTTTTCTAGGTCAGATAATGTTAGCTACTATCAGACATGGTGAGTGTTGTGCTACTAGGAGTATTCAGATCTGACAGTCTCTAGTTTGGGTGCGGGTATTGGGTACTGAACTAATCAGGACCCCATGAATGAACCCAGAATATAGACCTTATTATATATAAGTGTCCGTGATTTAGTATACCTATATGCCTCGGTTTGCTCTATAAAAGTCTCTCCATGACTGTTTCTATATGCTTTTATATTGCTTTGCATTGTTGATATCAAGACTGCCAGGTTTGAGTCAACAATAAAAATGTTTACAGTATTTCGGTCTACATGCATACTATAAAGAGCCCAGACTATAGACCGTCGGTTACAAAAACAAGGCATTATGGGAAAAGGGCTGAGAAGCCCACAGCGCCCTCTGCTGGACGTAACAAATCCTCAATTTGCTTTTGACCTACTAGGTCTTGAGAAAGCAAAAAGGATTTTAGCCAAGGCAGTATCTCTCATCTGCAGACAACGCTGTTTCGGGATTTTTGTCCCTCATCAGTGCAGAGCAGAGTGATACTAGCTGGCTGTGTGGGAGGCATCAGGCGGCTCAGGAAGGGCCAGCTAGTATCGCTCTGCTCTGCACTGATGAGGGACAAAAATCCCGAAACAGCGTTGTCTGCAGATGAGAGATACTGAATTGGCTAAAATCCTTTTTGCTTTCTTAAGACCTAGTAGGTCAAAAACAAATTGAGGATTTGTTACATCCAACAGAGGGCGCTGTGGGCTTCTCAGCCCTTTTCCCATAATGCCTTGTGATATGCAGAGGCTACGTAGAGGGCGAAAAGGCAAAACAAATCTCTACACGCCGTTCGTTCGGTGCTCTCCGTAAGGAGAGATGTTTCCCTTCCTGAGCTACAAAAACAGTCAGATCTGGACACCCCAGGCAGCGGACAAGTTACAATCGTTGCCGAATATGTACAGCCCCGTTTTCATCATCTCTACAGATTGGCACCCTTCTAGCTGATGTTTATTTCCATGTCATGGTTAGGAAGGTGAAAGCTAAGCTTCTCGTGAGGACTAATGGGTGGGGACACTAATAGGCATTAGCAGCAGAATAATTGGACTGCATTGTTTTCAGGTGTAAAACAACTCAAAAGATTTGCAGCAATTAACTGTGGCTTGTGGGTAATCACTGCCAATAATCTCAACATCCTTTCTGAAAATGACACAGTCAGAAAGATTATTTCCTAATCCCATCAATCTACAATCACAAACTGTAGTAATTCCTCCCTAATGCTTACAAGTGATATATACAATGAGTAATTCTATAGTCTGCCGTGCTTGGGTTTCATTCCTCGCATTTGTGCAATCATGTTAGTTAGGAAATTGCAGGATATCCCCCTCTATGTAAAGTGAGCATGTACTATACGTTCAAGATGATTGCATGTGCTACAGGTCATGAGCAGAGTAAGGATCTAATGTATAAATGGCTCCCCTATGGTCTGTGGTTACCCTGCCATTCATCATTTGTGCTATGCATCACGTAAAGCAATAAAGAGCTAAGAAGACATGAAACCGGTTTAGAAAGCAGATATCTCTGGAAGAAGTGTAAGACGCCACTTAATATGTCTCTGACAGTTACTTCATTCCAGCCTCTTGGCATGATATGCCTCTGGTGGGGGACGTTACTCTTATTAATGCCTTTCTGGCACTCACATTTTTGGTTACTTATTTTATTATGTCTGCAGCTGATCCATTTAGAGCATAGCTTCTTTGGCTTTAAGTTGTTTATGTCTACAGGCACCTGGAGTTTTATTTTTCAGGCTCTCTATATAAAGTGTGTAATGATGCAGTTTATTTTTCCTGCTTAATACATTTTAAACTTCACTTTTACAGACGGACTATATATAGTTTCACAATTATGTTCTGCAATGCTCTACAATACACTGATGAGTTTGCAAGTAGCAGCCGGCGTTTCCCCACTTTCAAGTAATTTCTTTCATTGCTAGTGTACTGGAGCTATGGGGCACTAAAGGTGGCAGCTTATTTGGGAGCACCATGGGAACTAATGCAGAGGTGGGCCTTCTTTTGTAGCTATAATGGCCTTTAATTTTCTGGGAAAAATTCTCATAAGATTTTGGGGTAATTTGACTTATTCAAGCACAAGGGTATGAGTGAGGTCAAGTGCTGATAGGTGCTGGAAAAGGAGGCCTAGGTCTAGGAAGGGTGAGGAAGAATGAATCTGAAGCTGCCTGTGGCTCTGTGAAACAGCATGGTGAGGCAACTCCCTGTTGGATAAATTAAAATGTAAAGAAAAAGATAAACTTTTTTTTACATTTCAAAATGATTTATGTTTTAAAGACAAAAAGTCACTGAACTCATCATGTTACCAATAAAATGGTTTATTAAAAAATAAATAAAAAAACAAATAGCCTCCACATATCTGGTATCATTGCGTACATAAAACCTATACTACGGTTTGTATGATAATGTAAAAAAAAAAAAAAGAACATATAAAAACAATGCGAGATTTACTATATTTGTTCAACACACCTCATAAAAAATCAAAAAGTCTCATGTACCAAAGAAAACTACAGTTCAGCCTGCAAAAGACAAGCCCTCAAACAGCAATCTCCATGTAAAAATAGGTATGGCTCCTGAAAGGTAGGGATAAAAAACAAACTTATTGTTGCCCAAAAAAACCCCACTGTAGCAACAAGGGGCCGTTCACACGGCACAGTGCAAATACCGGTTGGAAATCCTGACCGGTATTTGCACTGTTTTCGGGCCGTGCACATGGCCGCCGGGGGACGGCTTTTCTCCACGGTTTGCAGAGAAAAGCCCTCCCCCTTCGCATAGACATGTTCATATTCCGCCCGAAAACTGGGCGGAGGAATTAACATATTCTATGTTTTTTCGGACAACCGGTGGTCTAAAAAACAGTCCGGCGGAAAATCCGTGCAGTGGGGACTGCTGCGCGGGTTTTCCATAGTGGTCCATAATAAAAGTTGTCCCCCGGTTTGCAGACGGTGTTAAAAAACCGAAAACCTTCTGAAAAACCAGGTGAAAACCCGTGCAGTGGGGACAAGCCCTAAGGGGATAAACAGTAGGCCCAGTTACATGTGACTATACCTTAATAAATATGTTCTTACTCAATACAACAACAATGCCACGCACACACAGAAAACAAATGAAGACCGTCATAGGCACACACAGACTTATCCTTTCTCATACACACACTACTAACCTTCTGTCATGCTGTCTCCTCACTTGATAGAATGTGTTATGGGATGTTCACACAGTGTTTTTCAATAAGTTTTTCAATATGAAAAACGTATTAAAAAATGCTGCGTAAAACGTATCCAAACAAGTACCCAGAGTGCGCTGCGTGTCTAGATATGTTTTCTGTGCAGCAGAAACGCACCCTATAGTTTTTAATAGGGTGTCTGATGTGTAAAACGGATCAAGAATTGACTTGTCAATTCTTTGATCGGATCCATTAAACGCATCTGAAAGACGTATGTAAGACACGTATCATCTGAACGCTGATGCACGTTTTACATTGAAACTAATGTAAATCACAAAAAAAGGACCCAAACACGTATCTAAAAAACACTGTGTGAACATCCCCTTACACTCCCCCATGCTAAAACAGCTGCTGAGGATAAGTAGAGCAGATAAACTGATAACTGATGATGCAAAGTTTAGGATCTATGCCAATAACACAGCAGGTGCACAGATCAGGCAGAGAAGGACGGAGGGCAGACAGGACTGTAAAGAGCTTCTGAGTCCTTACCTGCTGACCCGACGGTTGGAGAAATCTCAGCTAACGATCCTCTGCACTCAAGAAGATGCGGACTGTGGAGAAGGTACAGTCATGGCCAAAAGTTTTGAGAATGACACAAATATTATATTTTCACATGATCTGTTGCCCTCTGGTTTTTATGTGTGTTTGTCAGATGTTTTTATCACATACAGAAATACAAGTGCATCATATTATGATTAACAAAAGCTTTATTGACAGTTAGAATGAGTTAATGCAGCAAGTCAATATTTGCAGTGTTGACCCTTCTTCTTCAGGACCTCTGCAATTCTCCCTGGCATGCTCTCAATCAACTTCTGGACCAAATCCTGACTGTTGCAGTCCATTCTTGCACAATCAATGCTTGCATTTTGTCACAATTTTGTTGTTTTTGTTTGTCCACCGTCTCTTGATGATTGCCACAAGTTCTCAATGGGATTAAGATCTGGGGAGTTTCCAGGCCATGGACCCAAAATTCATGTTTTGTTCCCTGAGCCATTTAGTTATCACCTTTGCTTTATGGCAAGGTGCTCCATCATGCTGAAAAAGCATTGTTGATCACCAAACTGCTCTTGGTGAGAAGTTGCTCTTGGAGGACATTCTGGTACCATTCTTTACTCATGGATGTGTTTTTAGGCAGGACTGTTAGAGAGCCGATTCCCTTGGCTGGAAGCAACCCCACACATGAATGGTTTATGGATGCTTTAAAGTTGGCATGACACAAGACTGGTGGTATCGCTCACCTTGTCTTCTCCGAACAAGCTGTTTTCCAGATGTTCCAAACATTCGGAAAGGGGATTCATCTGAGAACATGACTTTACCCCAGTCCTCAGCAGTCCACTCCCTGTACCTTTGGCAGAATGTCAGTCTGTCCCGGAGGTTTTTTCTGGAGAGAGGTGGCTTCTTGGCTGCCCTCCTTGACACCAGGCCTTACTCCATGAGTCTCCGCCTCACAGTGTGTGCAGATGCCCTCACACCTGCCTGCTGCCATTCTTGAGCAAGCTCTGCACTGCTGGTAGCCCGCCTCCGAAGCTGATACACCTTTAAGAGACGGTCCTGGCGCTTGCGGGTCTTTCTTGGGTGCCTTGGAGCCTTTTTGGCAACAATAGAACCTCTCTCCTTGAATTCCTTGCTGATGCGATAGATTGTTGACTGAGTGCAATCTTTCTAGCTGTGATACTCTTCCCTGTTAGGCAGTTTTGTGCAGTGCAATGATGACTGCACATGTTTCTTTAGAGATAACCATGGTTAACAGAAGAGAAACAATGATGCCAAGCACCAGCCTCCTTTTAAAGTGTCCAGTGGTGTGATTCTTACTTAATCATGACAGATTGATCTCCAGCCCTGTCCTCATCAACACCCACACCTGTGTTAATGGAGCAATCACTGAAACGATGTTAGCTGGTCCTTTTAAGGCAGGCATGCAATGAAGTTGAAATGTGTTTTTGGGGGAAAAGTTCATTTTCTAGGCAACTATTGACTTTGCAATTAATTGCTGTTAAGCTGATGACTCTTTATAACATTCTGGAATATATGCAAATTGCCGTTATAAAACCTGATGCAGAAGCCTTTGTAAAAATTAACATTTGTATCATTCGCAAAACTTTTGGCCATGGCTGTACTATATTACTGTACATCCTCCAGTATTTTACACCACTCTGTGCCCCCAAACTTCAACTACTCCAAACTGGAAAAGACACCCAATTTAATAGACAGTTGGGACCAGAGACAGGGCACTAAAAAATTATTACCATTTGCTTGTGCCACCCTAAGCACTGGAATTAGCCGTAAGTAGGCCCTGAATGTCCACATACTCTGGCCATGCAGTGTATTATACTAGGCTGCACCCCTTCCTTCCCCACAGTATCTGTGTAAGTGGATGATCAGTATTTTGCACCAGTGCCAGCTTCCTCATATAACACTAAAACTAGTCTGCATTCTGCTGGGAAATGGTATATAAAATACCCTTATATCACCCTTTAGGTGATAAGTAATACTTTTAATTCCCACTTTGTGATATGCTTTTGATTTTAGTGCAGTGACTGCCAAGGCGATAATACCCATTGATGTGGGTTGCAGGCTTGCATATTTTGGCCAAAAGATTAACTAATACCTCATGTTAATCATACTTGCAGGATCCAGTCTGTCCGTGTGATGGCAGGGGTTCAGGTACTTTGTGTGGTGTACTAAGAAGGTGCCTGGCAGCTAATGTTATCTAATAGTATGGGCATGATCAATAGGCTCCTAGCCAGCAATGGGTACAACACAAAAATGTGTGACTAATCTGATTCAACATTCGAGCTGCATCTCCATGTTCATTTTTAATAGACTGCGGAATTATTCACAAGCTCCATCCCTGTGCCCACAAGTCCCATTCTATTCTTATTTCCAGGGAATAGGAACATCTGCACAATGCACATGTAGGAGACTTGTAGAACGACTTGTCTGTCCTTTCGGGTCGCCTGTTCTCCATGCCTCCACATCTGGAACCAGTTGGAAAGCTTCTGTGTTGTGGAGCAAATGTGTAACTAAAAGAAATTAAACCATTTACAACCACTTAGTGCTTGTGTTCTGCTACCCTTCCTGTGCTAACACTAGAATAATCAACTAGATGAATATGTCACATTATTGAATTGCAACCCAAGCAGCATTTATACTATTCTAGTATATATTATACTGCACATTTAACTCCGTGTATATGTGGAGGGAGATTAATCAAAACCAGGGCAAGGAAAAAATGGAGTAGTTGCCTTTAATGCACACTTTTTCATTGTTTCACTTTATAAAAGGCTGCCTAAGGCCATGTCCCCACGGCACAGTTTTTCAGCCGGTTCTCGGTTTTGAAAACCGTCTGCAAACCGGCTGAAAAACTTTTACACGGACCTTAATAGAAAATCCGTGCAGCCGTCCCCACAGCCGGCGGTCGGAAAAACATAGAACATGTTCATTCTTCTGACCGGTTTACATACGGAATATGAACATGTCTATGTGAAGGGGGAGGGCTTTACTTTGGAAACCACGGGAAAAAAGCTGTCCCCCTGCGGCCGTGTGCATGGCGCCAAAACTGGACAAATACCGGTCGGATAAACCAACCAGTATTTGTCCTGTGCCGTGTGAACGGCCCCTAACTATCCCTCACTTGAAGATTTACAGGGGTTGTCCATCTCAATCTCTTGGGGACCGCCTACTAAATATAAATGATCAGGTGATCCGCAAGTTAGTCTTCGAGGAAGCTCCTGAATGTTCTCACAAAGTCTCAACCTACATGGAGATTGTGCGGCTGAAGGAGTAAAAAGTCACACTCCAGAGGAAAGGCTGGGATGGTGTTAATCTGATTGCTGCAAACACAGTTCTTTATAAGGGTATGTTCACATGGCTTATTGCCGCAATATGCAGTGTGTTTTGGAACCACACTCTGATCAGCGCGTAAATCCAAAGCACGAGGGGGGACCGGCCGGGGGCTGGCCCCATAGACATGCATTGTCAGCGCCGTGTAATCGCTGCTATCAATTGACATGCCAATTCTCCCCCCCCTTTTAACAATCGTACTGTACGCGCAGGGGGACGACGCGTAATCTATATCTCTATATGAGAGCTATGAATTACCGTAATTGCGGTGCGCATTTCGCCGCATATAAAGTGCAATACGCATCGAAATACGCGGCAAAATAAGCCGTGTGAACATACCCTAAGTGCCGTACAGACAGTTTAGCAGGCAGCCTTTCATTCCCAGCAATCATGTGATCGCCAAGGTCAGGTAACTGCAGAACCTGCTGGTTCTTAACTTAGATCAACTCTGCAGCAAGTTTGGTGGCTGGATTTTCCCCTGTAACTGGGACTGCCATTCCCGTGACATCAACGCTCACTCGCCATTCACTTTCTGAGCAGTGAAGTTAATGGCAGGTAACTCCTGAAGCTACTGATTGGTTTAAGTAGTCATGTGCTGACCACGGAAAAGGAATTAAACAGACACCAGGGTACACAGCCAGCAACTTCAGCACTGGTGAGTGCAAAAGGTGAGCATAATTTTTTTTCTCTTATTTTGTGAAAGGGGTTTTATCAGTACAATGATTAGCTTTTAACATGTAGGGAAAGGTAAATGAAGACCATTATCAAATACATTGCTGTTTTGATTTTGCTATGTTCAGGAGATACATAAATTTTTATCTACTGCTAGTGTTACACAAATTCCTCTTGGTTACTAACTACCTCATCCTGCTCCCTTATCCGACTGCTTTAAGCTGCCTTCCGACTATGGTGAGTCACTCCCTGCTGATCTTATCTCTAACACAGGAGCTTCATAACCTTAAGTTAATGAAATGTTTTAACACTAAGAGCTCAATAGCTTTGTGTGCTCCAGATTATAAACCTCCTGCACTCATGTCATTGTAACAGGAATTAACACGTATTAAAATTGTAGGGCTTTTTGGGTCATTTCACATCTGCAAAAAAATTGCAATAAAAAGTGACCAAAAAGTCGCATGTATCACAAATTGGTACCAACTACACTTCAGCCTGCAAAAAATAAGTGCTCATTCAATTTAAAATTTACGAAAAAAAAAAGTTTTTGGGTCACAAAAAATGGCTTTTGCAGCGAAAATTTTTTAAAAAAGGGAAAATTTTTTTTTAAATCTTTTGAATCATCCCCAACCGGGGAAATGTCCGCCACAACCTTTAAGGGGCTGTCTAAACCTCAGCCCAATGATAGTATATCACTAGGATATGCCATCAGTATCTGATAGGTGTGGGTCCCAGTGGACTTATCTCTAAACAAGCCGTAAACCCCCCCATTTCAAAAGGGAGAGGTGGTCGGGACTCTTTCCCCAAAAATAGGGCCCCCTAAAAGGCCCCCCCAAGGGGTTTAACCCCCCCCCCTTCCCCCCCCCCAACCCCCAACCCCCCCCCCCAATTAACCCCCCCGCCCCCCCCCGCCCCCCCCCCCTTTAGGGGCCCCCCCCCTTTGGGGTTTAATTTTACAAAAGCCCCGATCCCAAGCACCCCCCCTCGAGCACCGGGTAGCGGGGGAAACCGCCGCAACCCGGTGCTTTAAAACCCTTTGATTGCGGCGGTGCATTACCGCAGGGGCAATAAAAGGGGTTTTCCCTGCCCCAAAATGGGGTGATCGGAACACCCGGGACCCAAACAGACCCGGGGGGAAGGGCTCACGGGAAAAACCCTGGGGAGGGCCCCAAGCGTCTTTGTACTAACCAAATTGCCCAGGCCCAATTTTGGGTGCTGTCCTAATCACTGCCTGTGTAAAACTGACACAGATTAAATGTTTTAGAAATATATGAATATGCTAATGCATTACTAATTTTAAAAAAAAAAATTTCAAAATGTTAAACAGTTCTCCCTTCATGGGAGTAAAAACAAAAACGTAAAAAAAAAAAACAACCATAAAAAGTGTAAAAAAAAGAATAAAAAAAATAAAATAAAAATAAATATTTTAAAAAAAAAATAATTATGCATAAAAATTTCAAGCAAAAAAAAAAACCTACACATATTAGGTATTTCCCCACGACCGTAAAAAACCTGGGAAAATTTAAAACTAACAAGTTTTTAAAATGTGAAATGTGAAGGGTTTAAAAAAAAAAAAAAAAAAAATAAGCAATTATTTATTTAAATGAACTTAAAAATATTCCCCCCTAAAGTTTAAAAATTGTCTTTGAATAAAAAGAGGCCCCCCCTACTGTGCTTCCCTTGAAAAAATAAAAAAGTTACAACTGTTTGAAACGCAAGGGCAAAAACTAAAAAAATGTTTCCCGGTCATTAACTAATTTTCCCGGGGTTGGCTTTTAAAGGGGTTTAAAACCCAAAAATTTTGGGGCTCGGTTTTTGATGATAAAAGGGGTTTGGGCCCCCGAGGTGGGATAATAGTGATAAGTCATCATTTTCTAAAGTGGGGGGGAAACCCCTTTTTAAAACCCCCGCTCGCATTTTACCAGATGTTTCCCCCACCCCTGATTTAATGGAAGAGTATACTTTTAGCCAGGATTTTTACTGCTGATCACACAACTCTACTAAGAATCCACAACAAAATCCCCTAGTGTAACATTTGGATATTTCTGCTGTGGCTGGCTCTAACTCCATTAAAACCCGCCCGGGGTCACTTTCCCCAACAGGTTTGGGGAAACCCCGGGACCTATCAGACATTTATAGCAAATGCTATAAATGATATTTCTATATCATGTCTACTAATTTTGACCATGGCTTTTTCTATGACACATCATCTGACACCTGCCCGGATAACATGGGAACAAAACCCCATCTTGAAAGTTTCTTTTCCTTCCCCAAAAAACACTGCTAGCCTGCCCCCTTCGAAATATGTTTAGACACAAGCGCACCATGGGAGGGGGTAGCAACCTGAGAATTCCCTGCAGCGGAGATCAGATACCTGTATAAAAGGGGTTTTTAGGGGGGAAACCCCAAGGGGGGTCCTTTGGGCTCTTTCTTCTGGGGATAGCCCCTTTCACCAAGTTCTGCAAATGACGCTGACGATTTCCCCCATAATTTTTCCAAAGAGGTAGGATTCCAAAGTTTTTTTAGTAGCTAAGTTAGAATCTTGACCTTAGAGGGGTTGTTTCATCACAGAGTTTCATTGGATGTATGAATGAAATGCTGCTTTGCTCTGTCACTTCCTGGTCAGTCTGTTTGTAATTAGCATATGAGCTCAATGTATTCAGACTTCTGCTAATTAGATTAACTGAGAGGCTTCCCTGCTCTGATGCGAAGAGTAATATACAGCGTAAAATCTCTTTGTCGGAAAGATTTTCAGATAACAAACAAGCTCACACTGTCTGGAGTCTTGTGCCACTGCAGCAAGGGACTTGCATGATGAGGTCACTCCCTGCTATCAGATAGAACAAACTGCAGGGGGGAGAGATGTACACAGGTCGGTTACTTGGGGAACTAGATATAGCCAGGAAGGTGATAAAAATCACTTGTATCTCCTTAACAAAAAAAATGAACAACGCAATATATCTGGAAAACTTCTTCATTTAGTGTTCCCAACATGTTGAAAGCTATTCTTTGTAGCGAGACAACCCCTTTAAGGGTATGTTCACATGGCATGTTGAGTCCGTGTGAACATAAGCTTTTAGATGCGTGTTTGAATCCATGTGTTGGACCCCAAACAGACCAAACACACATCTAGTAAATAGCAATGGGATTTACATTGCTTTTAACTAGAAACACGCATCGGTGTTCACACGACTGATCGCCGATGTGTGTCTCACTGCGTCTTTTGGATCCGTCTTTTGGATTCGTTCCAAGAATTGACATGTCAAAAGGAGCAGGAGCCCTATTTTAAACTACAGGGGGCGATCCTGCTGATCGCCAATGCGTTTTTGGATGGAATTTTTGGATCCAACACGGAACCAAAATCGGATCCAAAAATGCTGTGTGAACAACCCCTAACTCGATCGAGCTGCTGTGACCTGAAAGAAGATTTGAACACAAGGCATCCAAAATATGAATGAACTAGAACACGCAGAGGTTAATGGTTCACTCACTAGGTTGTGTAAATCTTATTTGCAGCTATGGACAACATTTGTTGAAGGTGAATTCTGCTAAAGGAGGATATACAGGATATTAAGCTAAATAATTACTTTTTATCCCTGCACTGTGGATGTTTACTCAACATGCTCAATACCAGAAAAGAACAGTACAACTGTTTATGTTATTAGTTTAGTTACATTATGTTTGTCTGAAATTGTGACTTTGATAATAATCAGAACACATTTTTATTAGTAACCAATGCAGATATCCTGGCAATTCCAAAAGGGTCATCTACTTTTTTGCAACTGGACTTGCCATCTCGTCATTAAAAGGCTTTTATACTACAATGTAAAGCATTGCAACATTTATACTGTAGCACTCTGCTGGCAATGCAATCATTATTTCCTTCAGAACTGTCCTGTTTCTAAGTCGGTTAATATACTTTGGCATTTTAATTTAATTATATGTTCTGTGAGGAGCAAATATATAAATTCCATTGCCAAGAAATTCTTAAGTAAAAGCCAATCCACGTGTACTAAGAAAATTACAGTACCTCTAGTTTCTGCATCCGGATTAAATTAATTTGTTGAAAACCCTCCAGTAAAAGAATATTCCATGAATTCAAGATCTCTGCATATTTATCCATCCACATTAATAATACACTTGGATATGTCTTGGAGTAAAAACGTAGACCATGACAAACGTACACAAACATATGCATTTCTATACGTCACTGTTATTTAAAACATAAACGTGGCATGTATTTGTATATGTTTACATCCGTTTATGTACTGAGAAAACATACGTTTTTTAAACATTTTTATACTTCTTCACATGTACCGTAAATAAAAAAAAGGAAAAGACGCATGCCTTAAACGTATGGATACGTTTTCATACTAACCAAATGTATATGTTTAACGCATCGACAAAACGCAGTGTAAACCCAGCCTAGGTTTAAACAAGTGACAATAAATATTATATATATATATATTTGGTAAGTATCGAAGCAGTATTTCCACAATGTAAAACTCTGGCTATGCAATGAAGCTAAACCCCCAACTGTAACCAGACCCCGTCATAACACAACAGGTCAAAACGTAGCATAAGAAATTGCATAACATTCACAAAATGTTAGACGTTACAATACTGCACCAGAAAACTTTACTTCACTGAAAATAATAAGAAAAACATTGCAAAAAGCTGAACAAGTCTATCTCTACTAGTCAAATATCGATTTCTTTTGTGTAAGAAGCTAGCTGTAGACCAGAGACTTGGTCCACTGGACTCCTTGGTTGTCTGCCTGTGCCTCAAATTGTATTCCCGTTTCATTAATTAGTACATCCAAAAATAGGGCAAACAGTCACAAGCGGCATATGTTTAATCTATTTTTGGCAAGGAACATGCAACCACTGAGTATACACCCAGACACCTACTGCCAGGTATTCTAGTATATACTGCCTACAGAGAATAAGTGCAATAATGCGAACTTACCCTTACACGGACTAAAGTTTAATCACAAGTATGCTACTATGACATCAAAACCAATCTAAAATAATAGTAACAATAATACATTATTTATATAAACCTGCCTGCAGTCTAAAACTAGAACAAGTAGCCTTAAGGGCCGTTCACATGACACAGTGCAAATACCCGACCGGTATTTGCACTGTTTTTGGGCCGTGCACCTGGCCGCCGGGGGACGGCTTTTCTCCGCGGTTTGCAGAGAAAAGCCCTTCCCCTTCGCATAGACATATTCATTTTCCATCTGAAAACCGGGCGGAAGAATGAACATATTCTATGTTGGTTGGACCGCCGATGGTCTGAAAAACTGCCCAGCGGAAAACCCGTGCCGTGGGGACAAGCCCTTAAAGGAAACCTGCTGCAACCAGGGAACAAAACATATGGATTAACAACATGCTTGTTGAAGGGGTTGTTTCACTACAAAGATTTGCTTTCAGTATGTAGGGAAAGGTAACAGAATTTTTCCAAATATATTGCTTTGTTTCTTTTGCTTTGTTGATGAGATAAGAGAAATTGTATCTGCTCTTATCAGAATGCACACACAGGTCGGCATCTGAGAGCGGGGAGTGATGTCACCATAGGTTGGACTGCCAGCAGCTTGAGAACAAAGTGTGTTATCTCTAACAAACAAAGGAGAGTAATTACTTGTTTACTTTACAGCAGAAAGATTCAGAGCTCATAGATAAGATCTCCTGCTCTCATGTCAGTACAATAAGAAGAGCTGTGAATACAGAGCTGATATGCTAGTCACTGCTATAGAACCACCCACAGCCTGACCAGGAAGAGATAGGATATATGAACGTAAAACTGCTTGTGGCTCTGAAACCGCATGGTGAGGTAACCCCTTTACATTTTCACTGCAGGACCTTGGCTGTATTGATTAAAATAACATGAAACGTCTAGGAAATCAGCCAAGGAAGTCTCATCTGGAATATCCAAACGTGACATATCAGTCCTTTCCTTTCATATAGGATGAAATAAGAAGGGAGTGTACGATGCACAAGGCAAAGAATGTTTGATGTGCTGTACACCAAGGTGGTCGGAGCAGCCCCACAGCAAGCCTGATTCATCTTCTAATTCATGGGAGGGTACAAGGTGACAACGAATTCATGAACAGTGGGCTTTCATCTTCTCTGTCATCATAAGGTTCCATAGTTACTGGGAAGGGTATCGGAGAAGGTGAGAGGTTGATTTATTCTGTAACTTTAATTTGGTATTAGGATTATAAGAAGGTAAGTAACATGAAAGAGAAGAAACAGATGATCTGCACACGATACATCCGGGCCAGAGCTGGGGCATAATTATACACAGAGTAGTTGTATGAGCTGAGCTCAGTGATATACAGGTCTGGAGCAACATTTCTAAAAGCTGATTAGACTTCTTAACTTCTTAAACTCCAGGCCTGAAAAGGTCACATCTTTAAAGGGGTTGTCTCACTACATTGATTCATCTTGCCTCAGTCCTGTTTTCTTGGTTTCATTTTGGATTCAGGGACGTGTTCACTGGCTTCCACTAGGCTGCAGTAGAAGCCAGGTCTGTAGCTATAGCAACCAGTGCTGGCAGCCTATCAGGAGAAAGTAAACAGGTCTGTAGCTATAATGACCTGAGAAGCTGATGCATCCTATACAAGAGGGGATATCTAGGAATAAGTAGGACACTGTTAATGAACATATATTGCAAAGTGACTTGTTTTTGCAAGATCTTTAACATAAAAAGCAATCCTTGTAGTGAGACAACCCCTGTAAGTTTGTTTCAGCTTTTTATTTTTTAAGAGACACAGTTGTATGAGGCCTTATTTTATGTGGGAAAAGTTGTATTTTTTGGGGAGTGTAGTTTAAGTTTACCAATAAACTACTGTAGAATTTATTTATTTTTTATTATTTTTTTTACATCATTCACATTTCACACTACATATTCTGTCAGATGAATTCTACAGGTTATTACAGACATGTACATACCTAATATGTGTAGGTTTTTTTGTGTGTAATGTATAAAAAATAATTTATTTATTAAATATTTATTTTTATGTTATTATTTATTCTATTTATTTTTTTCTACACTTTATTTTTTTTAATTTTTTTAATCCCATTAAGGGATAACTATTTAACACTTTTTTTATTTTTACACTTTGCATATATGAATATGCTAACACATTACTAATACATTACAATCTGTGTTATACTGACACAGCTAGCAGTCAGGGCAACACACAATGTGCCTTGATCGCAAGCCTTCCTATACAGACAGCCCTGGGGTTACTCTAGTTTCTCCGGGCTCCATTGGGTCACCAGAAGTCCCGATCACCCGATGGAGCAGGGGAATGCCCTTTGATCATGTCATGGACCACGGCAATCAAAGTGTTAAGCACCACAGATCGGAGGTTTCCTCCGCTTACAGAGACAGCTCTGTTCCTAGCTCAGCTGCGGTGCTGAGAACTGCAAAACCCCTCTTTCTGCAGCGACGTCTATAGACCACCTGCACCGCCCGCCATCTATAGTCGATGGGGAGTGGTTAAAGGGTAAAGGAATTGTCTCACCATGCAGTTTCACTAGCTAAAAGCAACCTCCATTCATGCAGCCTGTCTCTTCCTGGCCAGGCTGCTGGTAATTCTATATCAGTGATTAGCATAACAGATCTGTATTATTCACAGCTCTTCTAATTTCTTTTTAACACAGGAGATCTTATCTATACTTTTGTTTACTTTAAAGAGTACCTATCACCACTACACAAACATTAAAATGTATAGTAAAAAAAATATGACTTTTCTCAAATTTATGCAATTAGCAAATCAGAGGGTTTATCTCAGTTTTACAGGGAAACAGGTCTTTCTTTCACTTTGTCAGGCAGGGGTCACAATCTGATAAGATTCCTTCCCTGGGAGATACCAATTGTGCAGGGGCAGCTGAGAACATAGCTGCTTATACAGGGTTAATCGGAGTCTCTCATTGTACATACACTGCAGCAGGCATAGTGCACTGAGGACATATGTCTGACAGGGTCTCCGTATTGCTTCCAGCCTCCTCCTCCATAGCTCACAGACATCCAAAATACAAATGACACCCAGCGTGAAGATGGCAGCACAGAGCTTTCCAATGGCACAGATTTACAACCCTTTTAAAGGAACATTACCTTTTTTTTAAACTTTTTTTTTTACATATTGACAAGCAATATTCCATTGTAAAACATATTATTTTGGATTTTAAAAAAAATGGGTGATATTTTTGTTATTTTTATATAGAACTTTTTTTATTATGTCATGGTATGTCTCTCTGACTTCCCCACTGGAAGCTCTGATGACACAGCAGTAAGAATTGCTTGATGGTTCCAGGCCCACTAAGGGCCTGAGAGGTGTTAAGTGTTATCAACAGAACCTGATACATGTGAAGAAAGCTGGAAATCCCTCCAAGTGCCAAAAAGATTAACCCATTATCTTTTTTCTGTATTTTTCTTGTTATTGCACTGCAAACTAGTCTAATCTTTATCATGGCCTGTCCAGAGAACATTAGTGCGATTATTATGTCATTATCTACTATTTGTAATAATACTACAGACAGATAACCAGCAACCACAGTAAAATGAGGTAAGTGTGCCCTGTCATTCTGGAATTTTCTCTCTTTACTATCACAACTAGAAAAGGATAAGATTTTATATGTAAGTTTTATTTCCGTAGTATTGCCGAGATAAAAAATGCTGTCAAAATTAAAAAACAAAGGGCGACATATATGAACGGGCTTTACGCCTGTTTTTTTTGGCGTATACTGCGCCTCCCAGCCCGAATCCCCCTGTCGGACGCAGGGATGCGGTGTTAGGCGCAGCGTTCGCCACTTTCAGCTGCGCCCTGCATGAAGGGGCGGGCAAGGGGCGTGGTGTGGGCGTTCCGGGGCAGGACGCGGCGCGCTCGAAAACTCCGGGGCATGTACGATCGCGAGTCGGCAAAGCGAGGCGCAGTGCAGTGCTCTGCAGCTCCGACAGGCAGACCTAGTTGATTTTGGTCTAAATGCTCCGGCGGCGGCGAAGTGAAGCAAGATAGGAACATGCGAGGAAGCAGATAGAAGATCGCGACAGAAATCTCGGCGCTCCGCTCCATGCAGCAGGAGTATGAATCCGAAAGAATCGCTTTTATAAAGGCAGAAAACATTGTCAGAAAAGAGCTCAACCTCAAAAATAAACATAATAAAAAAAAATCACTTTCCAAAAATCTAGAACGGCGCAATATCCAGATTATCGGATATTGGAAATTGCTGGGAAATACAGTAATTCAAATTCTGAAAGCTATTCTCATTGGTCGGCATAAACCGGCCAATCAGAATAGGAGCGACAGTGAACCATTAAAACCTATGGAGAACGATTGACGAATCAGAATCAACGGTGGGACAGTTCAAAATACAGTAAAAATGCAGAATAAGAGCTGATTAGTTGAGCTAGCGGGGGCTTGGCTATCTCGGCCAATCAGAATAGGAGCGACAAGACCATTATAGCCTATGAGATATTTTGAACCAATCAAATCCAAGGCGGGACAAGTTCAAAATACAGTAAAAAGGCAGAAAAGAGCTGATTGGTTAATGCGGCGGGGCTTGGCTATCCAGCCAATCAGAGCGCGAGATACTTCTCCCATTGTAGTCTATGGAGAGATGGGCGCAATGCAATCTCGGCGCTCAGCGCCGTGCGGCATGGAGTATGAATAAAAAAATAATTTTTATTAAGTGTAAAACATTATCAGATAAAGCGCTGAAACCTTCTTTAAAAATAAAGCACTTAAATCTCTAACAACGCGTTTGTCGCCGAGACCGGCGCTACATAGGGAATTGCCATAGAGAGAATTGCCGGGAAATACAGTAATTTAAATTGTTGAAGCACTTCTCATTGGTCGGCAGAAGCCAGACAATCAGAATAGGAGCGACAAAGACCCATTATATCCTATGGAGGAGTATTGACCAATCAGAATAGGAGCGACAGTGTCCCATTATAACCTATGGAGAACTATTGACCAAGCAAAATCCAAGGCGGGACAGTTCAAAATACAGTAAAAATACAGAAAAGAGCTGATTGGCTGAGCTAGCGGGCGCTTGGCTATCCCAGCCAATCAGAGCGCGAGCTACTTCTCCCATTGTAGTCTATGGAGAGAGCGGCGCACTGAAATCTCGGCGCTCAGCGCCGTGCGGCATGGAGTATGAATAAAAAAAATCATTTTGATTAAGTGTAAAATATTATCAGATAAAGAGCTAAAACCTTCTGTAAAAATAAATCAGTTAAAACCCCGAAAAACACGTTTGTCGCGGAGACCGGCGCTACATTGGGAATGGCAATAGATAGACTTGCCAGGAAATACAGTAATTCAAATTGATTAAGCTCTTATGATTGGTCGTCTTAAACCTGCCAATCAGAATAGGAGCGACAGTGGCCCATTATATCCTATGGAGGATTATTGACCAATCAGAATAGGAGCGACAGGGATCCATTATAACCTATGGAGAAAAATTGACCAATCATATTCCAAGCGGACAGTTCAAAATACAGTAAAAAGGCAGAAACGAGCTGATTGGTTGAGCTAGCGGGGACTCGTCCAGCTTAGCCAATCAGAGCGCAAGCTACTTTCTCATAGAGTTCTATGTGGAAAAGAAATTCCAAGCGAGCTCTGTTTGTGATTGGCTAAGTAAAAGAGGCGCCCGTTATTTGGACCAATGGGAGAGCGAGCAACGCTCCTATGGGTTTTCTAATGCAATCTGAAATAAAACTGTACATGGCCGAAATCAAATTATAACACTACAGAAGTTGTCCCGATGTGTATAAAATGAATAATAATATGGGGGTAACGAAAAAAATAATTAAATCAATAAAATCATGTTTATTTCTTTACTTTCGTTGCACCCATACTATTGATCCTTGGATAACGAAAATAAGAAATAAACATGATTTTATTGATTTAATATTTTTTTTCGTTACCCCCATATTATATTTATTTTATATACACATCGGGACAACTTCTGTAGTGTTTATAATTTGATTTCGTACAGTTTTATTTCAGATTGCATTAGAAAACCATAGGAGCGTCGCTCGCTCTCCCATTGGTCCAAATAACCGCGCCTCTTTTAACTTAGCCCATCACAGAGCTCGCTCGGAATTTCTTTTCCCCATAGAACTCTATGAGAAAGTAGCTCGCGCTCTGATTGGCTAAGATGGACGAGCCCCCGCCGCTTCAACCAATCAGCTCGTTTCTGCATTTTTACTGTATTTTGAACTGTCCCGCCTTTGAAATGATTGGTCAATATTTCTCCATAGGTTATAATGGGTCCCTGTCGCTCCTATTCTGATTGGTTAATTCTCCTCCATAGGATATAATGGGCTACTGTCGCTCCTATTCTGATTGGCTGGTTTATTCCGACCAATCAGAAGAGCTTAAACAATTTGAATTACGGTATTTCCCGGCAATTCTCTCTATTGCAATTCCCTATGTAGCGCCGGTCTCGGCGACAAACGCGTTGTTCGGGTTTTTAACTGCTTTATTTGTAAAGAAGGGTTTGGCTCTTTATCTGATAATGTTTACACTTAATAAAAATGATTTTTTTTATTATTACTTCATGCCGCACTGCGCTGAGCGCCGAGATTTCAGTGCGCCGCTCTCTCCATAGACTACAATGGGAGAAGTAGCTCGAGCTCTGATTGGCTGAGATAGCCAAGCCCCCGCTAGCTCAACCAATCAGCTCTATTCTGCATTTTTACTGTATTTTGAACTGTCCCGCCTTTGATTTTGATTGGTCAATAGTTCTCCATAGGTTTTAATGGTTCACTGTCGCTCCTATTCTGATTGGCCGGTTTCTGCCGACCAATGAGAATAGCTTTCAGAATTTGAATTACTGTATTTCCCGGCAATTTCCAATATCCGAATTCTTGAATTAGGATATTGGAAAGTGATTTTGTCTTATGTATTTTTTTTATGTTTGAGGTTTCAGATCTTTTTCTGATAATGTTGAACTCCTTTATAAAGGCGATTTTTGATTCATACTCCGCACCGACATGTGGAATGATTTCTCGCTGTTCCAGCCTGTCTCGCATCGGAACAGATTTTCGGCGCAGTCCCGCACGGCGCCTAAGTCCCGCACTGCGCCCATGTCCCCGCACTGTGCCCCACACACTGGCGAGGCGCAGGGAACTTTTCCCCGCATGTATGAGCGCACCTCCTCGGACGGCGAATCTTTTGCGCAGCGCCGCTCTGCGCCTCACACACTGGCGAGGCGCGGCGGACTTTTCCCCGCATGGATGACCGCACTACCTCCGGCGGCGAATCTCAGGCGCAGCCCCGCACTGCGCCTAAGTCCCGCACTGCGCCTAACACTCTGGCGAGGCGCGGCGGACTTTACATTGGATGTATGAGCGCGCCCCGGCCCCGACATAAATCAGGCGCAGATTTCGCCGGAAAACTAGCGGAAAAGCGCGCTCCGACCCGGCGAGCTTCATACATGTCACCCAAAATGTTTTCCATGAATATTGATGTTAACAAAAATAACCCTTTCTGATGGAAGTGCCCCCTATATACACAAATGTCAGCGTCTCTCCCTCTGTCTCATCCTGCTTTTAGACAGAGTAGCATAAACCATCTTAAAGGTTTCATTTAAAGGGGTTGTCTCACTGCACGGATTGCTTTTTATGTTAAAGATCTTGCAAAAACAAGTCCCTTTGCAATATGTGTCCATTATCAGTGTTCTACCTATTCTGAGATATCCCCTCTTGTATGGACTGCATCAGCTCCTCAGGTCGCTATAGCTACAGACCTGTTTGATCTCTCTTGATAGGCTGCCAGAACTGGTTCCTATAGCTTCTTCTGCAGCCTAGTGGAAGCCAGTAAACACACCCCTGAATTCAAAGTGAAACCAAGAAAACAATGTAGTGAGACAACCCCTTTAAGGAAGTGGCAGTATATATCAATGTTGTGAACCCAAACTGGGTTGGATCCAATAAAAAATAATGCTATGCTTTTTGGTACTTCTGCCTTAAAATGCAATCCGGGTTTTAACTTGACAAAACATGTAACATTTTCAGTTTGTGATCACAGACTATATAAAGTTATATCCTGCTCTGAAGCTTACAGGATTGTGAATGCAGCTTGAGCTACAATATAGTCTGTAAATTGGAATTACTTGTATCTAGTTTTATGTGGACTATCTATGCTTGTCAAATGTAAAATGTCATGTCCCTATGAAACGTCTAATATATAATCAGTATGTGATTGGGACTAGGACCAGCCATTTACTGGTAAAACTTAATGGGGTTGTCTCACTACAAGGATTGCTTTTTATGTTAAAGAGCTTGCAAAAACAAGTCACTTTGCAATATATGTCCATTAACAATGTCCTACCTATTTCTAGATATCCCCTCTTGTATAGGCTGCATCAACTATTCAGGTCAATATAGCTACAGACCTGTTTGATCTATCCTGATAGGCTGCCAGCGCCGGTTGCTATAGCTACAGACCTGGCTTCTACTTCAGCCTAGTGGAAGAGCATAAACACGCCCCTGAATTCAAAGTGAAACCAAGAAAACAGAACTGAGGTGAGATGAATCAATGTAGTGAGAGAACTCCTTTAAAGTAAATGGTTTCTACTGTATCTATCCTAGTGGTTAGATACACACCAATTACACATTAATGGCATATTCTGTATATATTCCATTACTTTTGGGACTCTTTTTAAAGGGGTTGTCCAGTGAAAAAATTATGATTTAAATAACAGCTCTCCTAAAGTTAGTCACTTTTGTAAGTCATTTCATTACATTTTCTCTGTGGGTTTCCAGCAGTTTTACATCAGCTGTTTGATGTAGAAAGCTCACTAGTTCTGTGAACCTCCCCACACTGGAAACATTTCTATGCTGTCCCTAAGAAATCATGTAATTAAGCGGTTTGGCCTTTTAGGGCAACATTTCAAGCCTCAACATAAAGGAGAATTGAGAGAATTAAGATTGAGGATGGGACGGAAGACTATTATGAAGCTATTATGCTTTAAAGGGGTTTTGCCACCATGTAATGTTGACGTGGGAACCTCCAAAATGGGTATTTAATCACTTTTCTAAATATATGTGATTACAAAAAGTGAAAACTCTGAGAGCTACAGCCTTTCTCAATCCCCCTTGGTTACATTAAAGCTTTCCCTAGTCACGACCCAGGAGCTGACAGGCCGCGCTTGCGTGAATCACTTCTTATCTGATGACAGGAAAAATGAATGAGCTTTTAAGGCACCGGGTAGACAGTGCAGTCTTAGGCTGTCTTGCTGTATTGAGAATCAACTCTTGTACTGTTATTATTTCACTTAAGTTTTGAGACGCTCCCTTGGATTCCTCACTCCCCTCTCCCCCCCCCCCCCCCCCCTGCAGCTTCATGAATCAGTGTGATTTGTGTACAGGAGCTGACAGGAGCTAGGTAAGTGCCATCTTGGCAAATCCACTTTAAATAATTGACAAAATAAATATAAGAACACCAACCGCATAAAGAGCAACTTAAGCATCAAAGTTCAAAATATTCAAAAGAAGTTATAGAACTACAAGTACCAGCATTGAAATGTATGAAGAACAGCTAATAATGCTACGGCTGAGATATAGCAATAAAGCCCTGGATAAAAAATACATTGGTGATGCTATAGAACTACAAGTGCCAGTAATAATAAAGAGAGAAGTATATATATTGTGGAGAAGCTATAGAACTACAAGTACCAGCAATAAAGAAATATATATATATATATATATATATATATATATATATATATATATATATATATATATATATAGTGGGAAAAGCTATAGAACTACATGTACTCACAGTTAATAGAGAGAAATGTATTATGAAGAAGTTATAGAACTACATGTACTCACAATTAACAGAGACAAATATATTATGAAGAAGTTATAGAGCTACATGTAATAGCAATACTAAAGAGAGAAACAGATTATGGCGAAGCTATAGAACTACAAGTACCAGAAATAAAAAGAGGAATATATTATGAAGAAATTATAGAACTACATGTACTATATAATAGAGAAATATATTATGGAGAAGCTATAGAACTACAAGTACCAGCAATAAATAGAGAAATATATCATGGAGAAGTTATAGAACTACAAGTGCCAGCAATACATAAAGAGAGAAATATATTATGAAGAAGTTATAGAACTAAAGGTACCAGCAATAAATAAAGAGAGGAATATATTGTGGAGAAACTACTCGCAATTAATAAGGAGAGACATACATTATGAAGAAGCTATAGAACTAGAAGTACTCGGCAGTTAATAAAGAGAGAAAAATATTATGAAGAAGTTATAGAACTACAAGTACTCACAATTAATAAAGAGAGAAATATTTTATGAAAAAGCTATAGAACCTCAAGTACCAGCAATTAATAAAGAGAGAAATATATTGTGGAGAAGGTATACAATTAAAATTACCAGCAATAAAGAAGAGATAAATATGTTATGGAGATGTTAAAGAACTACATGTACTAGCAATAAATAAACTGATAAATATATTACAGATAAGCTATAGAACCACAAGAACCGGCAATAAATAAACCGCTAAATATATTATGGAAAAGTTATAGATCTACTAGTACCAGCAATTAATAAAGAGAGAAATATATAATGGAGAAGCTTTAGAACTACAATTACCAGCAATAAATAAAGGGAGAAATATACTTTGGTCAAAAAAAATAAAGGGAACACTTAACCAACCCCATGGAACTCCAAGCCAATCACACTCCTGTGAAATTAACCTGTTCGGTTATGAATCAATACTGAGGGTCAGTCCACAGGGCAAGGTTTATGGTTGGATTTTCAGACAGTTTTCAGATTTGAAAATCTACCAGCAACCATCCCCATAGACTTCAATAGAAAATTCGTTCCACAGTGCACAGTGGACAGATTTTCTGCCAGACGTTTTTTTACACCGCCAGCGGTCCAAAAAACATTCAACATGCACAATCAGATGTGCATTTCAATGTTTGAGGAGGGCAGCGAATCCACAAACCGTGGACAGACCGACCCCCTCCACCCTACCCCAAACCATCCAAAAAACCACATAATACCAGCCGATTCTTAAGACAGAATCCAACCAGTATTTTGTCACTGCCATGTGGACACAACCTGATTACTGTATAAATCAATTTCTCCTGCTGATGGAACAGACAACAGGTAGAAATGATAGGCAATTAGCAAGACAACCCCTATAAAGGAGTGATTCTGCAAGTGGTGACCAGAGACCATTTTTTGTACTCAACCTTTTTGGCTGTTGTTTTGGTCACTTTTGCATTTTGTCATTGCTCTCACTCCTAGTGGTAGCATGAGACAGTGTCTACAACTCAAAGAAGTTGTTCAGGTAGTGGAGCTCATCACGGATGGCACATTAATGGCAAGAAAGTTAGCTATGTCTGTCCATAGCATGGAGCAGATACCAGGAGACAGGCCTGTATAACAGGAAATGTTTGAGCGGGCCATAGGATGGAAACAACCTAGTAGGCACCTAAGGAGGAAAAGGAGGAGCACTGCCATAGCCCTGCAGAATGACCTCCAGCAGGCCACAGATCCAAACTGCTCAAACTGTCAGAAACAGACTCCATGAGGGTGGTATGAAGGCACAACGTCCACAAGTCGGTGTTGTGCTTATAGCCCAACACCGTGCCGGGCGATTGGCATTTGCCGGTGAACTCTAAGATTAGCAGATTTGACACTGGCTCCTTGTGCTGTTTACGGATGAGAGCAGGTTCACATTGAGCACATGTGACAAACGCAACAGAGTCTGGGGACACTGTGGAGAACGTTCTGCTGCCTACAACATCCTCCAGCATGACCGGTTTGCAGTGGGTCAGTAATGACAAGGGAAGGTATTTCTTTGGAGGACCACACAGCCCTCCATGTACTAGCCAGAAGTACCATGTCTGCCAATAGGTACAGGGATGAGATCCTCAGACCCATATTGAGACCATATGCAGGTACAGTGTGTCCTGTGTCCCTTCTGATTCATGAACATGCTTGGCCGCCGGTGACTTTAGTGGGCCAGCAGTCCCTGCATGATGAAGGCATTGATGCTATGGGCTAGTCTGCCTGTTCCCCAGACCTGAATCCAAACAAGCACATCTGGGACATCATGTCTCGTTCCATCCACCAAAGCCACATTGCACCACAGACTGTCCAGGAGTTGAGTGATGCATTAATCCAGGTGTGGAAGAAGATCCTTCAGAAGAACATCCGCTGCTTCATCTGGAGCATCCTCAGGCATTCTAGGGTGGTCATACAGGCCTAATTTCAATGTCTTGAGAAATTTCCACTGAGGTTGGATCAGCCTGAAACTTGATTTTCCACTTTGATTTAATGATGTAATAAATAAAGAATTGCAACTGGAATATTACATTCATTAAGATCTAAGTTGTGGTATTTTAGTGTTCCTATTATTGTTTTAAGCATAGTATTATGGAGAAGTTATTGAACTAGCAGCAGTAGTAAAATACATAAGCACAGTTTATTAGCTATTGGCAGCCTCCAGTTATTATAGTGTTTTGATCAGTGTGTGTTTGTCTCTACATCTCTGTGATCAACTGGTCATGTTGGCACATAGACCTTCATAGTAAAAAAGAATAAAAACATTGCTTGATTTCAACCATGCATAGCTAACCTTTTCTACTAATTTACAATTACCTTGGTGCCAATCACTTCCAGCCCAGGTTTCTGAAAACTGCTCTTCCTACATGTAACCCTCCCAGAGGGTGCTCCTGTGAGAGTTTGATGGATTCATTAAAACAGGGCAGAGCAGAGCATGGGAGTAGACTTTAATAATGCTCATATTGGATAGCTGCCCATTTAGAAAATCCAGGTCTGGGAAAACATCAACAGCTCCATAGTCAGTAGCACTGCTGATAAAACGTATTGTTGCTGTTCTCCATGAATGTGTGATGCAAAGTTCCAGTGTAAGAGCACATTCACACAACAGACCTCGACATGTAACTCAAAGTGGAATCTGCATTGGCTTTGATGTCTAAATCCAATTTACATTTCTATTCACTAAAAGGGAATTCATGTATCTGTTAATAAAAAACAAAATTTAAAATCTGCGTCATACAAAAAAAAGGAGTGACGTGTCCAAATTTTGACATAAAGGGTCACATGTATGAAAACTGTTTAGGTCTAAAACTCACTTTTTTGGCCATAGTAACCTACGGGCAAAAATGTGAGTTTTAGACCTAAACAGTTTTCATTCATGTGGCCCAAAGTCTGTTTGGATTTTGGATCTAAGGCCTCGTTCACACGGCTGTTTCTGGGACGGATTTCAGCCGTATTGCGCTCCAATACGACTGAAATAGGTCCCAGGCATTACGGTAATCCACAGTTCTCCGAGAACTATGGATTCCGTCTCCCCGTGTGACATGCACATTATCCCGGCGGGATACGTGCCGTGGATAATGGATGTCTATGGGGCCGGTGAGCTGACGCCCCACCCCCTCCCCCTCTGAACGGCACACGCCGTAATTGCGGGCGAAATCTGCCCCGCAATTACGGCGTGAATAAGCCGTGTGAACATCGCCTAACAGTTTAGACGCACATTAATCTCACTGAAACAGGGTTAAGGCTACACATCACGTTTCTGACTTCCATTTAATGTATACACCAGGCCGTATAGGTTAATCCCATACTAACATTTGATGTATGAGTATGTCATAATGCCAGTAAGGGAGTATGGAGTGGCGGGTGCTGGCTGATTATTACAGCTAACGTCTGGGGCTAACAACAGGTATTGGAACCAGCTTCAATCCCTGCTGTTTAACCATTTAGATTCTGCATCGATTGTGGCATCTAAATGAATACGTGCCATTGAAGGTGATCCCTCCGACGACCTTATCTCTCCCACGATGAGAAAACAGGGTGCCTATCGGTTATTATGGCAGCCAGAAGCCTAATGAAGACTTCCATAACCGCCATGTAAGCGCTTCTATTACTTCCTGCCTCAGACAGGACGTAATTGAAGGGCCATCTTCTATATATACATATATATACATGTATATATAATGCAAAAGGGTGTGCAAGTGATCTCGCTCTCCAGTGGTCATGTCCCCATAGTGGGGACTGCATGTAGAAGAAAAAAAGTTTTAAAAGTATAAAAAAAAAAAAAAAAGTTTAAACACCCCCTTTTGCCATCTTACAAGAATATAAAATACATTTTAAAATGTTTCCCATAATTGGCACGTGCAGTCTATTAAAATATAAAATCCTTTATCCTGTACACTGAACACCAGAGAAGAAACAATATTCCTAATGCCAAAATAGTTTTTTTTCTTTTGGCTATTTCACATCCCCAAAAAACTGGAATAAAAAGTGATCAAAAAGTGACATGCATCCTAAAATGGTTCCAATAAGAACTACACGTCAGCCCTTAGAAAAATGCGCCCTAGTTTAGGTCCATAGGTGGAAAAGCCAAAAAGTTATAGGTAGTAAAACATAACAAAAACTCTACAGTTTGGTATCACCGGATTCGTAACTACCTGCATAATTCAGATAACACATCATTCATAATACAGCGTTAACAACATAAAACAAAATTCCCACAAAATTGGCGCAAGTTTTTTTTCCCTCACATTTCACCCCACTTCCCAGTACATTCTATGGTACAGACAATGGCACCATTAAAAAGTCCATTTTGTTCTGCAAAAACAATTCTTCATATGTCTAAGTAGATGGAAAAATAAAAAGGTTATGGCTTCTGGAAGGCAAGGAGGAAAAAAAATAAACAGCTAAAAAATTATGGCCACACGTCGGGAAGCGGTTAAATGGATACCTCTGATGGATGCCAAGTAGTCCTTCACCCATAGGACCCCATTGTAAAACAGTATATATTTCTCATATATATGTATTCTTCTAATTGCCATTGTATAGAATAGTGTAGGGTCCTGCAGGATTTCATCCTTTTTTTTTTTGTGGTATGCAGACATATTCTGGTCAAATGGAGGCCAAAACGACATACTTTTGACCTTTATCAGGAGATTCAATCCTATGGATATGTTTAGCACATATGTCGAGGTAAACACTAAGGGCGATATGTATGAACGGGGCTGAGCCAGATATCTGGCGTCTTTTCAGCCCGATATCAGGAGCAGCCCCGTTCGCTATATGTTTAAATGTGCCGCACGCCATTATCAGGCGCAGTACATAGCACCCGCGGCACTTTGTAATGCGCCAAATCTCAGGGAAGGGGGAGGAGCGTGCGGGAGGCAGGTCGCACTATAACCGTAGTGAAGCTACAGATTTATAGCTTCAGTACAGCATTTCTAGGCGCATTACTGCTGGAACAGGTAAACCACTTTCAAAGTGATATATCTGAGCCAGAAATGTTGTAACAAGTGCTAGAATGTGCCTAGTTTATGACCTACTATAGAGCGGGTTCATAAATCAGGCGCATTCTATGCCAGTATACAGCACATGAAATTTGGGGCGACATGTATGATCGGGCTTTTCGCCTCTTTTTTGGTGTAACCTGCACCTCCCGGCCCGAATCCCCCTGTCGGACGCAGGGATGCGGTGTTAGGCGCAGCGTTCGCCAATTTCAGCTGCGCCCCGCATAAAGGGGGGGCAATGGGCGCGGTGTGGGCACGCTGTAGGCGTTCCGGGGCGCGCGCTCGAAAACTCCGAGGCATGTACGATCGCGAGTCGGCAAAGTGCGGCGCATTGCAGCGCTCGGCAGCTCCGACAGTCAGACCTAGTTTATTTTGGTCTAAATGCTCCGGCGGCGGCGAAGTGAAGCAAGAACGAACATGAGAGGAAGCATAGAAGATCGCGACAGAAATCTCGGCGCTCAGCTCCGTGCGGCAGGAGTATGATTCCAAAAAAATCGCCTTTATAAAGGCGGAAAACATTCTCAGAAAAGAGCTCAACCACAAAAATAAAAAATAAATCACTTTCCAAAAATCTAGAACGGCGCAATATCAAGAATTAGGATATTGGAAATTGCCGGGAAATACAGTAATTCAAATTCTGAAAGCTATTCTCATTGGTCGGCAGAAACCGGCCAATCAGAATAGGAGCGACAGTGAACCATTAAAACCTATGGAGAACTATTGACCAATCAGAATCAAAGGCGGGACAGTTCAAAATACAGTAAAAATGCAGAAAAGAGCTGATTGGCTGAGCTAGCGGGGGCTTGGCTATCTCGGCCAATCAGAATAGGAGCGACAGGGACCCATTATAGCCTATGGAGAAGTTTGAACCAATCAAAATCAAAGGCGGGATAGTTCAAAATACAGTAAAAATGCAGAAAAGAGCTGATTGGTTGAACTAGCGGGGGCTTGGCTACCCCAGCCAATCAGAGCGCGAGCTAGTTCTCCCACTGTAGTCTATGGAGAGATTGGCGCAATGCAATCTCGGCTCTCAGCGCCGTGCGGCATGGAGTATGAATAAAAAAATTATTTTTATTAAGTGTAAATCATTATCAGAAAAAGACTGAAACCTTCTCTAAAAATAAATCACTTAAATCCCGAACAACGCGTTTGTCGCCGAGACCGGCGCTACATAGGGAATTGCAATAGAGAGAATCGCCGGGAAATACAGTAATTCAAATTGTTTAAGCTCTTCTGATTGGTCGGCATAAACCAGCCAATCAGAATAGGAGCGACAGTGGCCCATTCTAACCTATGGAGGAGAATTAACCAATCAGAATAGGAGCGACAGGGAACCATTATATCCTATGGAGAAAAATTGACCAATCATATTCAAAGGCGGGACAGTTCAAAATACAGTAAAAATGCAGAAACGAGCTGATTGATTGAAGCGGCGGGGCTCGTCCAGCTTAGCCAATCAGAGCGGAGCTACTTTCTCATAGAGTTCTATGGGGAAAAGAAATTCGAGCGAGCTCTGTGATTGGCTAAGTTAAAAGAGGCGCGGTTTATTTGGACCAATGGGAGAGCGAGCGACGCTCCTATGGTTTTCTAATGCAATCTGAAATAAAACTGTACATGGCCGAAATCAAATGATAACACTACAGAAGTTGTCCCGATCTGTATATAAAATGAATGATAATATGGGGGTAACGAAAAAAAAATATTACATCAATAAAATCATGTTTATTTCTTTATTTTTGTTAGCCAAGGATCAATAGTATGGGTGTAACGAAAATAAAGAAATACAAATGATTTTAGTGAATTTAGTACTTGCAGGGCGTACTTCAAGAGCACTGCAGGACAATTACACCCCGAAGTGTGCCATGTGAACATACCTTTAGGAGTTTTCTGCAATGAGCCCAGCATGTTTGTAGTCGTTCCCGGCCACAATTGCACTCCTGCGATCTAACGTCTCATGTGGACACGAAGCCGTTACACGACTGCATTGTCCCTGGCATAGCGCTCATGTTTATGTTTCCATTGTACAGTTGTGTCGCTCATACTGAGTAGGAAACAATTGTACACATTTTTAGGAAGCTGTAGAAGGCAACATCAACAATCCAATGTACTGCCTTCCCTAGGGCTCCATTCTTCATCCCTTTCATAGCACCGGGTGCATTTTCTATATCCCATAATGGGGCACATTTATTATGGCAATTGCACTATAGCTCTGATACAATTTGCGCAAAAAAACGTTGTATGTTCTTTACACCATATTTATTATGTATTTTAGGCACTTTCTCATCCGACAATAGGGGCAGAACTTCTCCAGTGTTACCACCTCCACCAGTGTCTTATCATGTCTATCAGTGTATGTGAAGAAGACGCCGCACATTGTTGTCTGTCTCGTCTTTCTGCCTTTTTTTTTAACGGATAATTAAACGGATTTATTAACAACATGACATCCACAAGAGACACAACAGTTATACAAATAACTACATACAGTAAGAAGTTGCTGAAATAACCTTATTAATAATAATTATTCCACCATTATTTCTATTCATTTACCCAATAGATGCCATGTATCCTGTTGCTGACTGCCAGGAGATCACATGACTGAGGCCATGTGATCCCCATGGCAAAAGGTTATTGGTCGGTTTTTCAGACGGTTTGCGGTTTTAGAAACCGTCTGAAAACCGACAAGCAAAGCTCTCCATAGGCTCTAATGGAAAATCCGTGCAGTAGTCCCCACTGAACAGATTTTCTGCTGGGCGGTTTTTCACACCGCCGGCGGTCCAAGAAACTTAGAACATTTTAGAACAGTTTTCGGGCAGAACATTAAAATGCAAATGTGAATGGGGACGGCTTGAATCTGCAAACCGCAGACAAAAGCCGCCCCCGTGTGTGCCAAAAAAAGACAAAATACCGACGGGTATTGTCAGTGTTGTAGTAACGCACCCTTAGGCGATGTTCACACGGCTTATTGCCGGCGTAATAGCGGCAACGCATTTCGCCCCGCAATTACGCCAGCTGCCGTGAAGCAGGGGCCGGCAACTCGCCGGCCCAATAGACATCCATTATCCACGGCGCGTATCCCGTGGGGATAATGTGCCTGTCTATGAGAACTGTGGATTACCGTAATGCCTGGGACGGATTTCAGTTTTGACGAGGATTTGATCAGGTTTTAATCAGGTTTTCTCTTTCTGTAAAACCCATACAAATGAATAGCCAGGGGCAGAAACTGCACCATAAAGCTAGTGAAAAAACTTATAGGGATTTTCAGTGTTGAAAACGCTTCAAGAATTGATATGACTTCTTTTTCAGCGCCCAAAACATTGTCGAGAGAAGCACAGAAAACGCATGGAAAACCATGTTGTGTGAACTAAAACGCTGGTTTACATAGGAATCAATGAATATGAATTGGGGGCATTTTGGAGGCTTTTTTGACGCTGTTTTGGGGCAAGGAAAAGCTCCGAAAACAGCATCAATCAGCCGTGAGAACCAGGGCTGTGGAGTTGGAGTGGTTGTGGATTTGGAGTTGGTGCCCATTTTGCAGGAGTCGGAGTCGTTGTAAAATGGACCAAAATATGTAATATATTGATTCAGTTAGTTCAATGCAGTGGCAAGAGCAAGAGGAATTGGGTCATAACAAACGGCAGCTTTTTATAATGGCCGGGCAGATGAGCAGGAGTATATGATAGCGTGGGCTAATATACGTAGCATTAGCAATCTGGGCAACTGAACAATGCAGCATTAACGACCAACCAACCTGAGCAAGAGTGCAGTATAGATATGTCAGCCATCAAGATAGGATTATACAGCAAAGCACACCAGATCTGGCCAGCGCGTACTTCTTAAAGCAGCAGGCGTATAGCGGCGTGCACAGTATGCATTCACCATTAAAAGTATAAAAAAAATATTAAAAGTTCAAAACACCCTCTTGTGCCATTTTACAAATAAATAAATAAAAATATTTTAAAAAGTTACACATAACTCTACAAATTTTAACTTTTTTCGGTATCTGGCTTGTGCTTGAGTGCATTTAACTAATTTTGGGCATCAAATATCAAAGACAATATTGACACATTGACATAATTAACCATTTCTTTCAGCTATTAAAGGCCGTTCACACGGCTTATTGCAGGGACGGATTCCAGCCGTATTGCGCGCTGTACTGTGCTGCAATACGGCTGGAATACGTCCCAGCCATTACGGTAATCCACAGTTCTCATAGAGAACTATGGATTCCATCTCTCCTCCCCGCTCGACGAATACGCTGGGCGGGGAGAAATTGACATGTTCATTATCCCAGCAGGATAGGGGCCGTGGATAATGAAAGTCTATGGGGCCGGGGAGCTGCGCATCTGGCCCGCCCCCGCCCCTTATTCAAGCCTTATTGCGGGCAAAATCCGTCCCGCAATTACCGTTTGAATAAGCCGTGTGAACCGGCCCTTAGAAGGCAAAATAGTGCTCATACATGAAATTATATGCTACACATTGACTAAACTATAAACTCTAACGAATCAATGAGAACCTCAAACATCATACAAGTACTCACAAAGTTTACAGTCAATTTCCTTTGGAAAAATATGAAGGTGTCTCATTAGTCTATTTCAACAGAAACCAACAGTAATCATCCATCATTGCAGAGTCCCAGTGCCCCTGGTAACATTGCTCCATGGCAAGAAAGTCTTGGTGAAAGTGTTCACTTTGTTCATCATTTACAGCACCCAAGTTCTCAGGAAAAAACAAAGTCAAGGCAGGAGTGTAAAAAGGGAATTTTCAAAGACATGCAACCCATGTTCTTGTAGTTCTCCAGTAGATTAGTGACTATGGGCGACATCAATGAATTCGCAAGCGACATTTTTGTACCTTGGTGCCCACACACCAGTTCTAAATAGATATAGAGGAGTGTATAAGTATTATTTATTTTTGAGCGCCCTTGGTTCCAGAGCGCTGTACATTCAGGTTTCATACATAACATAGGTCAAGCAAGTACAAAGGTGACATATTAATAACTAACAACTGGTACAGAAGGAGAGAGGTCCCTGCCCATGAGGGCTTACAATCTAAAAGGAAGGTGGGAAGAGACAGGAGGTGAGGGGCAGACATGTTTGTGGGCCGGTGTACTGGTGGTGGGGTTATTGTTGTGTATAAGCAATCCTGAAGAGATGGGTTTTCAGGTTGCTTTTGAGGCTAGTGAGAGTGGGGGAGAGTCTGAGGTGTTGGGGCAGTGAGTTCCAGAGTATGGGGGAAGCACGAGAGAAGTCTTGGAGACGGTTATGTGAGGAGCTGACAAGAGCAGAGAAGAAGGTCCTGTGAGGAGCGGAGATTGCGTGAGGGGAGATATCTGGAGATTAAGGCAGAGATGTATGGTTATGGAGAACCTTGTAGGTCAAGGTTAGTAACTTGAACTGGATTCGCTGGACAATGGGAAACCAGTGAAGGGACTGGCAGAGGGGAGCGGCAGAGGAGTAGCGAGGAGAGAGGTGAATCAGACGGGCAGCAGAGTTGAGGATGGATTGGAGGGGAGCGAGGGTGCTAGCTGGGAGGCCACAGAGAAGGATGTTGCAATAGTCTAGTCGTGAGATGACGAGGGCGTGGAGCAGCATTTTTGTGCTTTCGAAGTCAAGGAATGAGCGGATACGGGAGATATTTTTCAGGTGGAAGCGGCAGGCAGAAGTGAGGGTTTGGATGTGCGGTTTGAAGGACAGATTGGAGTCAAGGGTTATCCCAAGGCAGCGGACTTGTGGAGCTGGTATGAGAGTGTAGCCATTGACTGTGATAGAGAGATCAGGTGGAGGAATGGAGGGGGACGGTGGGAAGATGATGAATTCAGTTTTCTCCACGTTTAGCTTCAGGAGACGTGAGGAGAAGAAGGAGGATATGGACGAAAGACGGTCAGGGATACGACAGTATGAATGAAAGTGTTACGCTCCAAACATTTTTGGCACATATTACTCAAAATTGGTGCATAGAGTGTTATACGCCAAACTTTATATGGCAGTTTCGCACCAAAACATTGGCGCATTCAACATTTTGAACCAGGCGTACTTTGCGCCAAGTTTTGCCATACGCTTGTACAAACATCTATAGAACCGGAAAAATACACTAAAAATTGTGCATGCAAATTCATTCATGTCGCCCTAGGTTTCCATAGTCATCATCTCTTCTGTTACCCCAAAAAGCCATGAACAATTGCTTTGAAAGAGGACAAGGTTGCTAACTCAAGATTCTTTAGCTCAGCATCGAAATTCGGATCTTTCAACAATTTGCTTATTTGAGACCCCACAAATCTGCCCTCCTTTAGCTCGGCTTCCGTCAAACTGGGAAACATTTTTCTTAAATGACTGAAAGCCTCACCTTCCTTATCAAGAGATTAAACAAAGTTCTTCATCAAACCCAACTTTATATGATGTGGAGGCAAAATTATTTTACTTGGTTCTAGCAAGTATTTTTCACATTTTCTTTTCCAGCAACAAACAAGAATCTCCTAGGCCATTCCTTCACTTTACAGTGGCTCTTGCTGTCTCGACTGTCCCAAAAAACGAGAGAAATATGCAAACAGTTGACTGAACCGTGATTCTTTCCTCTCGACTCCCGGGTTCTTAAACCTGTGACATGTCCATTTTAGTAAATCCTTGACTTTCCTGTGAAATAACAATTCTGGAGCATCTTCTCTTATAACTCTGTGTTGTGCTGTTCATCTGTTACTCCTCCTAGAAATATATTACTGAATCTGTCAGATGGGTGTCACCATTCCAGTTCCCAGAGCACTGATTGGACAATGTCATACTGGACAGGGACACCTCTTCTCCCCTTCCCTTACCTCCAATTGCTAAAATTCAGATTCAATAAAAAAAAAATTCTAGGAGGAATAACAGAGGAACAGCACAACACAGAGATATAAGAGAAGAGGCTCCAGAATTGTTATTTCACAGGAAACACGTATTTACCACAGCAGACATACAAGGAATGGTATCAGGTGTTCTTTAACCCCTTAACGACCGCCTGCCGACTTTAGACGTCAGCCGTTGTGGGACATTCGTCTGCAGCGACGTCTTTAGACGTCGCTGCAGAATTCGGGGTTTGCGGCGCCCGGGGCCGCAGCTGCGCTGGGATCAGGGCTGTACTACACAGCCCCGATCCCAGAGCATCTCCTGCGAGCACCCGATGCTTTAACCCTTTGATTGCGGTGGTGCGTTACCGCAGCGCAATCAAAGGGTTCCCCTGCTCTGTCGGGTGATCGAAACACCCGTCACCCGACAGAGCTCGGGGAACGGATGCACAGTCAGCCCTGGGGACCTAGAGTGGCCTCAGAGCTTTCTGTGTATGAAGCCAGTGACCAGGACACACTGTGTGCTGTCCTGATCACTGCCTGTGTCAGACTGACACAGATTATAATGTATTAGCATATATGAATATGCTAATACATTACTAAGTGGAAAAAAATATATAAAAAAATGTAAAACAGTTCTCCCTTCATGGGATTAAAAAAAAAAGTAAAAAAAAAATAAAAAAAGTGTAAAAAAAAAAAAAAAAAAAGAATAAAAAAATTAATAAAATAAAAATAAATATTTAATAAAAAATAATTGTGCATAAATTACACACACAAAAAAAACTACACATATTAAGTATCCACACGAACGTAATAACCGGTCGAATTAATCTAAGAAGTTATTAAGTATGAAATGTGAATGGTGTAAAAAAAAAAAATTAAAAAACAAAAAAAGTTACAAAAAAAATAAAAAAAATACTGCAATTATTTATAAGTGAACTTAAACTATTCCCTCATAAAGTACAACTTGTCTCGAATAAAACGAGGCCTCATACAACTGCGCATTGAAAAAATAAAAAAGTTACAACTGTTGAAACGCAAGGAGGCAAAAAGTAAAAAAATGTTCTGGTCATTAACTACTTTTCAGGAGTTCGGCTTAAGGGGTTAAACAATGGTGATCAGAGTTAAAGGGGTTGTCTCACTACATTGATGCATCTTACCTCAGTCCTGTTTTCCTGGTTTCACTTTGAATTCAGGGGCGTGCTTACTGGCTTCTACTAGGCTGCAGTAGAAGCCCGGTCTGCAGCTATAGAAACCAGTGCTGGCAGTCTATCAGGAGACAGGAAACAGGTCTGTAGCTGTAGCGATCTGAGGAGCTGATGCAGCCCATACAGTAGGGGATATCTAGGAATAGCTTGGACACTGTTAATGGACACATATTGGAAAGTGACTTGTTTTTGAAAGATCTTTAACATAAAAAGCAATCCTTGTAGTGAGACAACCCCTTTAACTACTTTTTTTTTACACATTTTTTCACTTGAATAGGGCAGGCAGGAAATCAAGCAGATGCCTTTAGACCCAGTCATCTCCCTTTGAGGTGAAGGTCCCTCGTGAAAGTGTTCCTTCAGAGGAGAGAGGAATCGCTTACAGTAAGTTGTCATGCAGTAATATCTCTGCCAGGCTCCATCTTTACAGAAAAGACTCACACAATGCCCAATCTTACGTATGGGAAACACTGATGCTGTCACCTCATTCATCTGTCAGCCCTCTGGAATGTTCCATTCTAACCACAACTCATGGAGGAGGTCAAGTCCCATTTTCCAAACAGATTTATGCTTTGTTAGACAAAATGAAGTCTCAGACTCCTAAATATTAATAGCTCTTCAGGTCTTTGCGACCTTCTTTCTCAAAATACTAACAAAATACTGAGAGCTTTTCTACCTTGCTATAGTTATAGCAAAAAGAAAGCTGGCACCATTTGAGTACTATGTGCAGTGCATACTCATGTGTCCATAAAGCAGCTAAACAGAAGAGATATATACAGCAAGGGATTGCACGTCCTTAATGGGGTTTGGCTATGAAGTAAAATTGACGTGTGAAGCTTGCCAATGAAATTACAAACATTTTCACCATTCATTATTATTAAAAATTCTACACCATTTTTGTTTTAGCTGCTCCTTTAGTGATCCATTGTTTACAGCTCGTCTCCAGGGGATACGGCCAGGGTTGAGAACTCCTCAGTCCTGGTCGCACGTGCTCAGACATCACTTCTCCTCTCAGGCAACTACTGAGTGTTAAAACCCCAGGTGCTGTCATTCTACTCCCATCCTCTGTACTCCTTAGTAATTAGTCAAACAGTTTAAATTAATAAAAAAGAAACCTCAATAAGGTATGTGCATTGATAAGGAGAATTAAAAAAACACAGGTTTGGTTCCTGCAGGGATTTGAATCTAGGACTCTTGTGCCTGGAGGCAAAAACTTTACCTCTCAGCTACTCACAATGCTTTACATAAACAGACCTTTCTTTCACTATAGAGAGAAAAGGCCTGGTGATGTCATCCTGCTGAGTCACATGATATGCAATTCAAACAAATAACACACACCCCCTTCTGAGCACACAGAGCTGAAGAGCTGCATGCAGGTGGTATGAAATGAGATCGTGGCAAAACCCCTTTAAAAATAAATGTACCATGAAATAAGGTTTAAAAGACAAACCATACCAATTACATCACTTACTGATACACTAGAACAACCCAGGTTCCTGTAGAACACTGAAAAGCTTAGGGCAAGTTCACACGGCTGATTTGTCTGAAAAACGATTCATATGCAGCGGTTTTCAAATGAGGATTTATTGAGATCTTTTCCATGTGGTTTTCAATGTGGTTTTCAGGGCTATTTTCTTTCTTTCCCATACAAATGCCCATAGGAATCAATGGAGAGCTTCAAAACCCTGCCCCACACTTGTGGACGAGGATTTGGACATTGATTCCTAAAGGCATTTTACATGCATAAAACGCCTCAAGAATTGACATGTTATTTCTTTTTCAGCTCCGGAAACAGAATAATCACCAATAGTATTAGATTGACATGAAATCAATGTATTGGGAGTAAAACATTGTACCAACATAGTCGCATAGTCTTAACTATTGGGAGTCTGGCAGCATGCATAGCTATATACAGCCTATTATGATGTCTAATTGCCAGAATATCTCCTATACAGTTGAAACCAGTTTACATACACTGTATAAAAAGACACAAATGTATGTTTTTCTCACTATCTGACATGAAATCATTTGAGGTCAATTAGGAACCAAAATTATTTATATTTGCCTAATGCCAGAATAATGAGAGAGAGAATATTTAAGGCATTTTTATTTCTTTCTACAAAGTCAAAAGTTTACATTTATTTCATTAGTATTTGGTAACATTGCCCTTAAACTGTATGACTTGGGTCAAATGTTTTAGATATCCTTCCACAAGCTTCTCACAATAGTTCGTAGGAATATTGGCCCATTCCACCTGACAGAAGTGGCGTAACTGAGCCATGTTTGTAGGTCACCTTGCTCGCACCTGCCTTTTCAGCTTTGTTCATACATTTTCAGTAGGACTGAGATCAGGGCTTTGTGATGGACACTCCAAAACATTAATTTGGTTGTCCTTAAGCCACTTTGTAACCAGTTTGGTAGTATGTTTAGGGTCATTGTCCATTTGGAAGACCCATTTCCGCCCAAGCTTTCACTTCCTAGCTGATGTCTTGAGATGTTGCTTCAGTATTGCCACATAATCTTCGTTCATCATAATACCATCTATTTTGTGAAGTGCACCAGTCCCTCCTGCAACAAAACAACCCCACAACATGATGCTGCATGTTTCACAGTTGGAATGGTGTTCTTAGGCTTCCAAGCTTCTCCCTTTTTCCTCCATACGTAATGATGGTCATTATGGCCAAACAGTTAAATTTTAGTTTTGTCAGACCATGTGACATATCTCGAAAAATGTTGGTCTTTGTTCCTGTGTGCATTTGCAAACATAAATCTGGCTTTTATATCTTTCTTTTGGAGTAATGGCTTCTTCCTGGCAGAGTGGCCTTTCAGCCCATGTTGATACAGTACTTGTTTCATTGTGGATAATGACACAATCTTACCAGTACTTGCCTATAATTGTTTGTACAGATGAATGAGTCACCTTCAGGTATGTGAAAGTTACACCCAAGAATGATCCAGACTTGTGCAAGTCCACAATTCTCTTCCTGATATCTTGGCTGATTCCTTTAGACTTTCCCATGATGTTACACACAGAAGCAGTGTGTTTCTGGCGTGCCTTAAAATACATCCTTAGGTGTGTCTCGAATTAACTCAGATGTTGCCAATAAACCAATCAGAAGCTTCCAAAGACATGAAATCATCATATTGGCTGTCCCAAATTGTTTAAAGGCATAGTAATCCTATTGTATGTAAACTTTTGACTTTGCAAAAAGTAATAACAATGCCTTAAAAAATGATCTCTCTCAGTATTCTGGGATTTAACAAATATAAATATTTTTGGTTCCTAATTGACCTAAAACAGGTAAGGTTTATTCTGATTTCATGTCAGTGAGAAAAATGTGCATATGTGTCTTTTTATATAGCGTATGCAAACTACTGGTCTGAACTGTATGTAGTATCATGGGCTGCTGTATATAGCATGCTGCCAGACACCCAAAAGTACGGACACCCAATAGTACTATGCAAGTTTGTTGGTACAATGTATTACTCCCATTACACTGAACAACAGCCTCATAATTTGTTCTGATACAAAGCACAGTCTATTGTGCATGTGTGGAAAAATTCCTAGTCAGGATAAGGGTAAGTTCACACGGCTTAATTGCGGGGCGTACTGTATGCCCCGCAATTACATCGGGTGTTCGTGGAGTTGCACTGATCGGCGCGTACTCCTGCGACGTGGGGGGGACGGCAGCTCTCAGGCCCCATAGACACGCATTACTTGTCAATTATCTCCCCCGTGCGTACAATACGATCGTATTGTAAGAGCAGGGAGAGGAGGCGTAATACATAGTTCTCTATGAGAGCTATGGATTACCAAAATAATTGGGGAGCATTTCACTCGTATTAGAGCGCAGTACGCCGCGAAATACTTCGTGTAATGCGCCCAAAAATAAGCCGTGTGAACATATCCTAATAGAGTGCACATGCAACGTGTTGACTTCATGTCTGCAAGAACATCATGACATCTAAAGGCTCGGGAGATCTGCATGTGCACTTCAACTCTGGATACGCTGTTGTAGCGTGCTCTGAGAGGATGAGGAGATCCTTCTTGCCCTTTTGATTGATATATTTACTATAAAAAGCAGAGCTCTAGCTGCTTTCTATCACCCAAGGGGAGGCCATGTTGGCCATACATGTGGAGCCTCGCTCACTAAACATGCATTTGGACTATTACTGGTGATGTCATGTTCCACTTACTGCATATTGCACGCCTTATAAATAATGCTTCTATTGTACTGTTGGTGATGATTTTTGTTATTCATTTATCAGTGCATTATGCCAGATCTCTTTACTGATTGGGCTTTAGGGCTTGTTCACACAACGTTTTGGATCCGTTTTGGATGCGTTTTACGGATCCGTTTTTAACCTGCGAAAACTGGATGTAAACTGCATCCAAAAAGCGGATCCAGAAAACGCAACAGCTGATCCTTTTTTGGATGCTAATTGGATGCGTTTTGCATGCGTTTTACGGATCCGTTTTTTGGATCCGTTTTTTCAATGCTTTATTTAAATCAACCTATCAAACTGCAATTTAAATATAATATAATCTATCAATGACCAAGAAAAAAACCTTTTTACCTAGTGTCAGTCAGCTGTACATACACCTATGATTTTAGAACCCGTCCTCCCCCTATTTTTTTTTTTTTTAAATCAACCAATAGTTTTCAAACCCACCCCAAGTAATTAATTAATAACAATCATGTATAAACTAAATAATTTTCTAAAACTAAATATTTATAAATGAAATATATATTTATATAATATAAAATATATATATATATATATATATATTATGTACAATATATAAATGTACATTTATATACTATTATATAACATTTATAATATTATATACATTTAAACTTTGTATAGAATTATATATAATATATATATATATAATATAATATATAAACTATTATATATATTTATATATAATATATATATATATATATATATATATATATATATATATATATATATATATATATTATATTTTACATACAAAATATAAGCCAAACATAATATTAAAATTTTATATTTAATTATAAATCCAATGCGTTTTACGGATGCGTTTTTTGGCATCGAAAACGGATCTAAAACGCACCCAAATGTATGCTGCGCTTTTGCATCCGCTTTCGGGATGCCAAAAGCGCACTCCATTATTTCCTAGGGGGATTTCTCTTGCGTCAAACGCAAGAAGACTTGACAGGTCCATTCTTAAAACGGATCCGTAAAACGCATCGCGAAAAGCATCGGCGATCACTCGGTGTGAACAGCGATGCGCTTTTGCCATTGAAAGCAATGTTAATCACACTGACAATTGTCAGATCCGTTTTACGGATCCGTAAAACGGATCACAAAAACGTCGTGTGAACAAGCCCTTATTATACATGTTTAGGATTTTTTAGTGTCATGCAGGCACTTGGTGCATTCGCTTGTATCTGTTTTTACGTGTTTTAAATTTCTGTGGACGTGCAATCCTTCTTCTTGCCTCTCTTAGGCTTTTTTAGTTCACATGGCGGACTTTAATGTGGAATTCTGCATCTGATTCCACGTTAAAATCCACGTGCTATCATCTCGTTTGAATGGGCAATCTGCGCTATACAGTAGTTCATAATGTGGACCACAGCATAGATTTTCTACCCTACGGATTTTATATGGGGCTAACCTGCATCCTAATCAGAGGCAAAAACTGCCTCTACAAAGACAAATTCCTCAGCAGAAATCTGACGTGTCATATTGGATTTTTCAAATTGGAAAAGGCCGTTGTGTGAACAGACCCTTACATCCCTGCCATCCGTCCTTTTATGCCACATAGCGAAGTCCCCCCTTCTACCCTGTTTCCCCGAAAATAAGACAGTGTCTTATATTAATTTTTGCTTCTAAAGACGATCTAAGACTTATTTTCAGGGTATGTTTTTTTTTTTTCTATGAACAATAATTCACATTTATCGTTGAACAAAACATCAACATGTATTACTGTAGTGATTGCATCACAAACATCAGCATAAGCAGCCAAACTCTGACCTGCATAAGAAAAAAATGCACTACGTCTTATTTTCGGGGGTGTCTTATTTTCGGGGAAACAGGTTATCACTTCACTTTGGGAGCCAATCACAATCATGCCATGCTGAAGGTGGCATCACTGCCGCAAAACGTGCATGGCTGTCAACACATGTCATGTGACGCCAGCAGCAGGCATCCAAAATGAACAGAATCATTTTTTTATGTTATTCTTTTTCGATAACAGGGCATTTTCTGAAATTCATTACAACCTCAGAGAACCTTAGTTCTGTAACTGTATGGATATCCTGCAGACATCCATTTATATATAAGCACAAATGTCAGCTAAACATACAAGTGTCTATACCCTGAACAGCAATAAATGACAAAATACAAGGTGAGTCCTGTTATACAGCTAGACACTTTCCAGAGCAGTGTAACAAATGAGCCAAATATAACAAACACAGCTTTTACAGTCAGAGAATGAGGCAAAAAAAAAAGTGCCAGCAGCAAGTTTCTAGGTGAAATTATTTTACAGTTATATTAGAGAAATATCCCATCCAATAAAACAAGAACACATATGTTATAGACTTTATTCCATATAACAAATAGCAAACAGACGGCATAGACAAAACAATCTGGCCAGGTTGTATTTTCTATCCCGTCAAAACTTCAGAGCATTATGTCCAAAGCAGGGCTGTGGAGTCGGAGTCGTGGAGTCGGAGTCGGTGACTATTTCGGAGTCGTCGTAAAAGGAACCAACTCTGACTCCCAAAATATATAATTAGTTGGTCCAGTAAGTTTGATGCAAAGAGTAAGAGGACTTGGGTTCGGCCGATGCTACTGCTCCCATATCTTCAGCCTTATCACATGAGGAGTGTAATTGATGACATGGAGCAGGCAAAGCGCTGCCCCAGGGAAAAAGATTCTGCTCCCATAGCAAACAGATTTCAGCAAAATGTTTCACCTGCTTTCAAAGAAGTAGAAGATCAACCATTCATCAAAACTGACTGTGGCTCAGGCAATTCCTTTATACCCTGACATTGTTAGAGATGTTGCCCCTGTGGTCACCGCTTTGCCCCGAACCCAAGTTAGTGTAGAGAGGCCATTCTCTAGCCTGGAAATAATGAGATCAGATGTGAGGTCATGTATGCAGGATCTGATGGAGGCAATACTATTTCTCAGAACAAATTCAGAGACTCCACAAATGTTCCTGCAGTGTTTTGCATATTACAATTTTTTTTGTGTCCTAAAGTCATATCCAATAAATATATTTTACACTGACAAGCAAAATGGTAACAATGTTTTGAACTTGTGACTTTCAGGCTCCATATCTCACCATCCACTACAGCTTTGTACATGAGGCTACTGTAATTTTATATACAGTCATCTTACCTATCTTATACATAAATTAGACTTGCTACTATTTAGCATCTGCTTAGTTATAGTTTTGCTCCTAAAAATCAAAGTGTTAATTTTTATTATTTTGTTAGTATTTGGTAAATCCACCTTTGGCTTTCAGCACTGCCTGAATCCTTCTGGGCTCTGGATCAGATTCAAGCACATCTTGACCAAAATCTGATCCCAGGTCTCTTCTACACATTCCCAATGTTGGTGCAGACTGGACTTGGATACAAATACAGCTTTTTCTTCAACTCTACCCACAAGTGTTCAAAAGATCAAAAAATTGTTACCCTTTTGCTTGTCAGTGTTTGTTCTTCCTAAATAGCTTGATTGTTGTATCATAAGGTGATGAAAAGCCTGATGTTACCATTTTACTACAGTAAAGTTATCACTTAAACTTGTGCCATTTATGAGGGAGTCAGTAGTCGGAGGTTTGGGAAATTGAGGAGTCGGAGTCGGGGCTTCGGCTTGCCGACTCCACAGCCCTGGTCCAAAGACAAAGAGATTGCTGGACACCTTCAGGTTCTCCAGTGATCTTATCGGGCACAGGTCAACAAGATCATCATGTTCTGGAATTAAAGCCCCTGACGAAGTGTTTATCACGAAACGCGTTTTTCTAAACAAATTAATGATTGATCTATTATTGGATAGACACCTGCGCTTTGATTCCAGAACACGCTGATCTTGTCGACCTGTGTCCGATTAGATCACTGGAGAACCTGAAGGTGTCCAGCAATCTCTTTGTCTTTGCTATTTTGATCCACTCCACGTGGAGTGTGGAGTAGAGGGCGTGAGGAACTAGCAGCGGTCCAAGGCTGAACTGGCAGTTATGAACCAGGGGTGAGTTGTGCCGACCGATGCACAACTAAAATAGGTGAGCATGCTACGATTACAATTTCATCTTTAGCAATATAAGGAACGTATTGCACCAGGGAGCGCTTCTCTTTTCTCTTTTTTCTTTCATACAGAGCATTATGTCCAGCATTACAAGCACGGTTCCCAATACGCCGTATATTGTAGTCTATTTGAATAGGACTGCTTGGTGCCGATCTAACTTTCTTTTATGTGGACACAAATGTAATAGTTATCTCTTCCCTCTGTTTCTTACCTTTCTCCTATCTTTCTTCTGGGTTCAAACCTATATTCTTTAAGGTGTTGTACGCCTGATCAGGGGCATAACAAGAATTCATAGGGCTCCCTAGCAAAATGAGACTCCTCCCACCCACCTAATAACAGGAAACTGAAACAACAGTAATGATGAAACAAGAATAGTAATTAGAAAGGTAAGGAAAATAGCACTGTATATCAGATACATACATTGTGATGCTGGATAGTAAAAAAAAAACACCAATTACTTGTTTTCTATAAAATGCTACAATGTTCTTGGATATTGTAGCTATAGCTGTTCTTGCTACAGCTATTGCTACACAGATACCCCTGATCTAATAACTTATAGACAATAATAGACTATGCCGGAACTCCTAGACAGTAGCATAAATTGCAAAATTATAAGGAGCATCATATGCGATAATGCACTAAAATGTAAATTAAAAATTTTAAAATGTAAATTAAAAAGTCAATACACTTCAAATATACACATAAAAAATATAAGAAATTGGAAGACAAAGACATGAGACATAACTGCTATGGTGTATCAGGGCCACATAGCAGAGTAAGGTTCCTGATAGGGAGGCTCTTATCAAGGCGATCACCCTGTATTTAGGCTAGGGGCAGAGTAGTTCTTTAGCATCTACTAGAGATAAACTATTCTACCTCTTGTGTTATGGATTTTGTTTTTTGTCGTGGATGTCCTCTAATTTTTTGTATTTTTATGTATGTATTTGTTGTGCTGAAGTGACTTTTTAATTGATTATACTAAAAGTTACATTTTAGTTCATTTTTGCATATGATGCTCCTTATAATTTTGTGATCACTTCATATTCCAGTCACCATCTATATCATCTTCATTTTCACACCATGTGACTACTATGACCTTTTCTCGAAAAACCTGACACCATCGTGGATGGAGTAGTCTACAGTTTGCAGAAGCTACAAGAATTTTATTTTGACCTCCATTAATGTGTTACGTATCAAATTTCCATTATAAAGTAGCACAATCTCCTGTGCTATTCAATAGAGCCACACACAGTACAAAAGATAATACAAAATACAAAGCAATATAGCTTTTCTTTTTAACATGGGAACCTATATGACAGATACCACTCGTACTTGGTGTATATCCATTATAGCTATACATCAAACGTCTATGGCACACTCCCAAAATATACCTTGGATAGACAAAGCTAGATACAGATAAGTGTAAAGAGAGTCTTTTAGTCATTATATAGACTTTCTAAATAAATGTGCCATAAATTCTAATCCACATCTGTATTCTGGACACTTAAGAGGAAATTCTCAGTGAAAACAATTTCTGAAAGAAATGCCTAATAAAGTAAGCCATCATAAAAGCAATTGTGTAATATAAAAAAGAAAAAGATGTACAGACCTGTTGAGGGAAAGTGTCAAGTGGCTTGAACAAGCCTTAATCTTGTTTTGCGCCTGTAGATGAGTCATGTTTTCTGTTTTCTCCCCATTGATTTCCAGAATAACATCCCCTGGGCATAGGTTAGCCAGAGCAGCCTTGCTTCCGGGATTAATCTGCACAGGAAGAGGAACAATAGTTGCATGGTGTTATAATCCTATATAAATACAGTACAGATAATAGGAACACAAGCACAATTGTCATAGACAAAAAATAGATGTGCATGTAACATGTCTGAGACACTTGTACAGATGTGGCCCTTAAGTGCATTACACTGAAGAATGGATTTAAATAGTAACATTCTGGATTACTGATTTCCTGCCGAACACTGTCAAAGTTGTAGAGTTGAAAGCACAAAAAATAAAGTTATCTACATGTGCTACATTATACAGGGCTGTGGAGTCGGCAAGCCAAAGCCCCGACTCCGACTCCTCACTTTCCCAAACCTCCGACTCCTGACTATGACTCCTGACGCATGTTTAAGTGCTAACTTTACTGTAGTAAAATGATTACATCAGGCTTTTTATCACTTTATGATACAGTAATCAAGCTATTTAGGAAGAACAAACACTGACAAGCAAAAGGGTAACAATGTTTTGATCTTTTTAATGTGTAGAAGAGACCTGGGATCAGATTTTGGTCAAGATATGATTGAATCTGATTCAGAGCCAAGAAGGATTCAGGCAGTGCTGAAAACCAAAGGCAGATTTCCCAAATACTAACAAAATAGTACAAATTAACATTTTGATTTTTAAGTGCAAAACAGTAACAATGCAGTTACATGACAAGATTCTGCAGAACTAAGCAGATGCTAAATACTTGCAAGTCACATTTATGTATAAGATAGGTAAGATGACTGTATATAAAATTGCTCTTTGCACTGCATCAAACTAACTGTATCAACTTATTATATATTTTGGGAGTCGGAGTCGGTCCATTTTATGACGACTCTGACTCCTGCAAAATAGGCAACGACTCCGACTCCACGACTCCGACTCCACAGCCCTGGCTACATATCAGAACTGTACTAAAAAATACTAGAATGGGGGAAAATCTCTCCTTAGGGAGAGCCACCAATAAATTGGTCGGTTTGAGGATTAACTTGCCTTTCAGACCTCATTGACTGCTTTGCATAAAGCAAAGGCTTATGGGAAAAGAGCTGAGGAGCTCCACAGCGCACTCTATTGGATGTAGTTATTCTCAATTTACATGTAGCTCGCAGGAGCCTAGCAATGTGAAAGGGATTTTAGCTAAACCAGTTAAGTTCATCTACAGACAGCTGTTTCGGGGTATTTGCCCCTCGTCAGTGCAGAGTAGAATTTACTGGTTGGCTAGGTGTGAATCAAGAGTGGCTTAGAAGGGGGAAAAATCTCTCCTTCGGGAGAGCAACCAATAAATTGGTCAGTGTGAGGATTTACTTGCCTTTCAGTCCTCGCTGACAGCATAAGACACAAAACTTTCTAAAGCTGACGGCTTCTTGTCCTATGCGGGACCGCTGTTTTTGTCAATAATTTACGCAAAACACGCGGTCGGTTTTCGTTTTTGCAGTCGGACTGTACAATTGAATGTACGTGAAACTGACGGCAAAATGCAAAACTCTGGCGGAATTTGCAAAATGTTTTTCATTGCTGTCTATGCAGCACAGTGTAGCATCGGATTCTCCACAGGTTCAAAATATTAAAACCGCTGAAAATCGCTATTTCTGTGCTGTGTAGACATAACATTACTGACAAGCTTTAAAGGGCATGCATCATCAAAAAAATGACTTATTGTTTAACTCACATTTTTATGTTAAACACATTTTGTAGGAATTTTTGGTTATGTTTATTTAATTTTCCAGATCACTTTCAGTATTTTTTTTAATAATTCTTAAGTCTGCAGTTTTCACTTTGGCCACTAGGCCTAATAATCGTCTGACACTTCCTGTTCTGTTTAGAGAGCTTTTCAGCAGTCTGCTCATTATCAGTAACAGCAGGGTCAAGCTGAAAGCAGACACCATTGTGTACAGATAACACAGAATCCACCAGTCACAAGAGATGTCACAGCTCCCCTACTCCCCTCCCTTCATCAGTAAAACTCTCCTAACAAGTCTATGGGACAGAATCTGTCTTAAGAATGCTATGTGCATGAAGCTGCTGTAAAGTATCTCTCTGACTGCTGTTAAAGCAGTGTAAGCAAGAATGTCTTCCCCACAATCATATATAGACGGCCGAATAGAGAAATCTACAATCAGAAAATAAAAAAAACGACTGAGAGGAAAAGAATATGGATTAGGGGCTTGATTTAATATGTAACAAAAAAAAATTGGCGACAGATTCCCTTTAACCATTTAGAGCTTTGTGGCCTCCTGCTCTATAGTTTACAAAGCTCCAGCACTCATCTCACTGGAACACAACCAGCTAGGAGAAGCAGAGCTGATATACCCATAAATTCTGTAGAACCACCCACAGCCTAAGCAGAAAGTATAAGTCTGAAGCTGGCTGCGAGGAGCAGGCTCTGTGAAATAGCATGATACAAATAATGGAAACAAAATATATATAAAACATCTTGATGTGTTAAGCATGAAGAAACACACACAGTTGACATGCCCTGGCAAACTATCAATGAGGTTATAATGGTTGTATGAGGAAAGCTATGTCACACTGATTACATTCGGCCATGCAAATCATCAAGCTTGGCTGCTGGCAGCTACCTTTACATTTGCCAACCAATGACGTCTCAGATGTGCTTGATGGGAAAAAGAAAGATGAAGACACTGCAGGCCATGGTAGCATGTTTAGCTCACACAGGCTGCTCATAGTGCAATATGTGACCTGGTGTTGTCTTTGATAGTTCCTGGGATACTTTGGAGAAATGGTTACACCACTTGTACCATGACTAAATCAATGTAATGCCATGCTAGATGGCTTCAGCCCTCATATATTATGCCACCCCACTCAATAACCCAGGAGTAGGACTTAGACGATCCTGTGGAAAGGCCTCTTCATGGCGTTGTCCATGTGGTCTCCAGAACAATCTCTGATTACGTTACTATCAGTATATGGTGGCCAGATGTAATAAATCAAGTTATCTTATACATGTGCACGTCTCGGTGTGTGTGCATCAGTTATTTGGCAAAGAATTGGCACCAGGACGCATTGATGGGGAGAAGGGAAACCAGCAGATGCTCCAGGCAATGTTGTGGTGTAAGGCCTCGGCCGAAACCTCGTCCTGACCTCGCCACAAACTCGCGTCTCCCGACGCGGGTTTGCGGCGCGGGTGGGGCATGGTTTGGGGCGCGGCTTGCGGCGAGGGTTTGCCCCTTGAAAATTTAAATTTAGGCAAGGGGAAAATCGCACCGCCAAGGCCAAAACCGCGCGCACCGAGGGGCCCCGCACACGCTGAGGACTCCCTGTCAAGAATTGACAGGAGAGTTTTCAAAGCCACGGCCAAACTCACGGCGTGTGAACAGTAACGCGGTTTCCCATAGGAAACCATGTTATTAAATGGGCGCGATTTGGACGAGGTTTTGGCCGCGGAAACCGCGTCGAATCCCGCGGCCAAATCCGTCGTGTGAACATGCCCTAAAACTGGCATTCAAGTGGATGTTACTATGACCTATATCACCTACCTAAACATTGTTGTAGACCAAGTACATACATTTGATAACTACAGTATTTACTAATGACAGCAGCCCTTTCAGCAGGATAATGACTTTTCTCCCTTCAAAAATTGTTCAGGAATGGTGTGAAGACCATAAAAATAAGTTCAAGGTGTTGACAAATTTCCCAATCTCAATCTGATTGATCTCTTGTGGGATGCGCTGTAAGAGTAATTCCAATCCATTAAGATCCTATCTCACAACTCACAGAACTTGCTGCAAACATTTTGGTGCCAGCTACCACAAGACAGCTTGAGAGACCTTGCGGAGTCCATGCCTCAAAATCAGAGCTGCTTTGATGCCACAATTGGAACCTACACAATACTAAGTTTTAAAGGGGTCGATCAATCTTAATAAAGGTGTCAGGTAGTCAGGAGGGTCCAAACTAGAAAAATTAATCACTGTAAAGCCCACTTTATTACTTAACCTTGGCTCCCTGCCGATGACGAGGACATCACGTTCATTGGTCATGTGAGGGCTGTAACCTCTACCCTCAACAGTGACTTGAAATCCATACAAGAAGAGGCTATGGAGGTCAATGATAGGTGTTAGTGACACTCATTTGACTCCATTACATGAACATTTTGGGAAGTGAAAAGTCCTCACCGGCACCAGCACCCACCTGCTACTGCCTATTCTGTCCCTCTATAACTAAATGTATGGACTTGCTATACCTCCTACTCTTCTGGTAGTAACAATCAGGTAGGCAGTGATGGCCATCTATTGTCAGAAATGAATCGCTGTCCCTTTAAGGTTTTCACTGGGTCGTTTGGGTTTCCATCTTGGTGTCTGCCGGTTGAACTCACTCCGTGATGAGCAGAATCTCCTAGCATTGCACCACTCTGCCAACACAACCTGGGTCTCTAGCAGCCAAGTCCATCCTGCTCTGCAGTTGGCTCTGGTGAAGACCTAGAGGAAACCTAAGACCCTGCCTCCAAGGTGATGGATTGCAGACAGCAGTTTAGAGTGGGTTGTGGTTGTTTTGTCATCTTTTTGACTATTTTGTGAATTGCTTAAGTGGTAATTCTATTATGGAGAATTGGCTATTGGCGGTTCTGTAACATCTATATGTTACCCAACTTCAAAGTGCTGCAATGAGAAGCAGGGACAGAACAGGAAAAGATGAGACCTTCTGAAAGGGAACCTGTCAGGTGATTTGTGTCATCACAGAGCTCAGCTTCTCTCCCTCTATCATATAACCCTATATATCACAGAGCTCAGCTTCTCTCCCTCTATCATATAACCATTATATACAGAGCTCAGCTTCTCCCTTATATATCATATATATCACAGGTCAGCTTCTTCCTCTATCATATAACCCTATATATCACAGAGCTCAGCTTCTCTCCTCTATCATATAACCCTATATATCACAGAGCTCAGCTTCTCTCCCTTATATATAACCCTATATATCACAGAGCTCAGCTTCTCTCTTCTATCATAGAACCCTATATATCACAGTGCTCAGCTTCTCTCCTCTATCATATAACCCTATATATCACAGAGCTCAGCTTCTCTTCTCTTCTATCATATAACCTATATATCACAGAGCTCAGCTTCCTCCTCTACATATATAACCCTATATATCACAGAGCTCAGCTTCTCTCCCTCTATCATATAACCTATATATCAAGAACTCAGCTTCTCTCCTCTATCATATAACCTATATATCACAGAGCTCAGCTTCTCTCCTCTATCATATAACCCTATATATCACAGAGCTCAGCTTCTCTCCTCTATCATATAACCCTATATATCACAGAGCTCAGCTCCTCTCCTCTATCATATAACCCTATATATCACAGAGCTCAGCTTCTCTCCTCTATCATATAACCCACAGAGCTCAGCTTCTCTCCTCTATCATATAACCTATATTATCACAGAGCTCAGCTTCTCTCCTCTATCATATAAACCTATAATCACAGAGCTCAGTTCTCTCCTCTATCATATACCTATTATACAGAGTCGTTCTCTCTCTATCATAGAAGAATTTATTAGTCAAAGAGTCAGCTTCTCTCTTATTTAAGCTAATATACAGAGCCCCTTTCCTTTCTTTTTCTTTAAAACCCTATATTCAAAAAAGCTCGCTCTCTCCTTATAATTAACCCTATATACCAGAGCTCGCTTCTCCCTTATCATAAACCCTATATTCACAGAGTCAGTTCTTCCCTCTTCTTTAACCCTATACAGGCGTCCCGGGTTCATACGGGGGGGACTGTAGGTTTTTTCTTAATTTAAAATTTGTTGTAAGTGGAACAGGTATATTTATTAAATTGCATCCTTTTTCTATTAGTTTTGGATAGTGCAGGTGACAGTGTTTACATTTGTTTTGTTCTCTGCCCTTTTTAGAAGGTTTCACCTAACATTCTGTATTCATGTGATCAGCTGTGGCTCTCCACTCTTCATATCATGCGGCTATATGACTCAGTGTTGTATGTCAGCCACGCCCTAGTCTCGTTTGTACTAGGGATGTAGTAAGTCGCGATGATATATCACAGAGCTCAGGCTTCTTCCTCTATCATATAAGCCTATATATCACAGAGCTCAGCTTCTCTCCCTCTATCATATAAGCCTATATATCACAGAGCTCAGCTTCTCTCCTATCATATAATCCTATATATCACAGAGCTCAGCTTTTCTCCTCTATAATATAACTCTATATATCACAGAGCTCAGCTTCTCTCCCTCTATCATATAACCCTATATATCACAGAGCTCAGCTTCTCTCCTATCATATAATCCTATATATCAAGAGCTCAGCTTTTTCCTCTATAATATAATCTATATATCACAGAGCTCAGCTTTCTCTCCTCTATCATATAACCCTATATATCAATGAGCTTGCTTCTCTCCTCTATCCTATAACCCTATATATCACAGAGCTCATCTTCTCTTCCTCTATCATATCACCCAATATATCACAGAGCTCAGCTTCTCTCCTGTCATATAATCCTATATATCACAGAGCTCGGCTCCTCCCCCTCTATCATATAACCCTATATATCACAGAGCTCAGATTCTCTCCTCTATCATATAACCCTATATATCACAGAGCTCGGTTCTCTCTCTATCATATAATCCGATATATCACAGAACTCAGCTTCTCCTTCTATCATATAACCCTATATATCACAGAGCTCGGCTTCTCTCCCTCTATCATATAACCCTATATATCATCGAGCTCAGCTTCTCTCCCTCTATCACATCCTGCTCTCAGGTAGGGTAGCATAAAGCACCTGAAAGATTCCATTCAAGGGAATCAAGCTTTAATTGCATTTCCAACTTACATTTATAAAATAAATTTAGAGCTGTTAGGAGCTGGAGATACTATTTTAAATTTGTATATGTTTCTTGCCTAACATTTTTGTGTCCATCCATATTATTAGTTGTTAAAGAGAGATTGTATAGGGTTTCCTAAGGGTATTCCCATACCCCAAGTAAAGGAACCTCCCTGAGGTATGTGATTTTATGCTGAGAGGCGCTGCATGGATTGTGATCCCAGATCCTTAATGCTCATGTTTATTTTCTTAATCTTATCCCGCTGGTTGAGTAATGGTTCTTTGATGTCCAGGCCGCAGTGTTTATACTTGGTGTGATAGGGCGAGGTGGAGCTTTTCCTCTTAGTGAGTTTGGCAGAAGTATCTGTTGATGGATGTTAGCACAAGTTTACATGTAGTGAGATAATGCATTCTTCTTCTGAACTTAACTTACTGTTGTGATAACAATCCGATTTGCCTTGTGTGTGAGCTATTGAGCATCGTGTGTGTATTCACTAGGTATTTTTAGAAGTTACCCACCCATGAAATCCAGGTTAGAGCTGTAATCCTTGTGATTTTACATATGCCCCATGACCCATGTTATTACTAATAGGTAGAGATAGTCTGGCATGTGGCCAACTGTGCAGTACTTTCTTCTTTTCCAGTATCTGCTCCGCATCATATACAGCATGCACACTTGGAGCACAGTCTGGAATTCATTACAATTGTATCAGCACATTGGTAAGAAGGCTCCCATCAGTCAGAGTATCTAAAGGTTGTGAAACTCCTGTGCTTTCCTGAAAAACACTGCAACAACATTTTAACTTGTGGCCTTGCATTATAATGAATGCAATAAAAAATTTAAACTGTGCAAGTGCTTTATTCTTACGTGTATTCCCCTTTAACTGTATATTGATATTTTCAGTAATGGAATAGGAGAAAATACTGTTTCTTGCATTGTGGTTGGACATTATGGCACATACCAGATCCGCCATGTAAGACATATGACTGACATTGAATAGGCCATACTACTGATTTACAGTGGAGTCAGGTTACACTTAAAGGGATTTTGCCACGATGTAATGTTGACGTGGGATCCTCCAAAATGGGTATTTAATCACTTTTCTAAATATATGTCATTAAAACAAGTGAAGCCTGTGAGAGCTACAGTCTTCTTTACATGTCCTTAGTTTCCTGGCAGTTTACATTAGACAGGACCAGGAGCTGACAGGAGCTGATCTGGCCCTGCTTGTGTTGTTTGCACTTCTTATCTGATGGCAGGGAACATGAATGAGCTTTGAAGGGACTGGAGGTAAAATATCCTGTGTCTTTTGTATAGAGAATGTAATGTAATTATCTGAGTAAACATGCAGATGCTCCCTGCTCAGCCCACCTCCCCCCCTGCATCAGTTTGTGAACAAATGAAAGAACGCTGCCTGTTCGGAGCTTATCTTCTCTCCTGTGCACAATATAGTTATCCCCTGTGGATTAGCCAAACAATGTTTACTCAACTACAGAGAATATCAGGAACCTTCATGTGAGGTGGAGCGATGACATCACAGAGGAGGTACTTGTTTTTTTTAAACACAGAAACACAATGCCCCTTTTTTCAAGCCTCAAGAGGGGAGCATCAGCCTGTTAGGTAAGGAACTCACTTCTTGGCAAAACCCGTTTAAGAGTCTAATGTCTTGCTAGGAAAAATAACGCTGCATGCAGTGCTGTGTTTCCTGTTCAATATGACTGCAACAGGGTCTCTGATACAGATGTGAGCATGGCTTAAAGAGGACCTCTGCCGGTTTCTGACATGTCCATTTTATTAAATCCTTGTGTTCTCTATGAAATAACAATTCTGGAGCATCTTCTCTTATAACTCTGTGTTGTGCTGTTCCTGTTATTCCTCCTAGAAATATATCACTGAATCTGTCAGCTGGATATTTACAGTTGGGGGGTGGTATCCCTGCAATCAGTATACACAGGGTGAATGGAAATGGTAACACCCATCTGACAGATTCAGTAATACATTTCTAGATGGAATAACAGAGGAACAGCACAACACAGGGTTGTAAGGGAAGATGCTACAGAATTGTGGTTTCATGGGGAACACAACTATTTACAAAAATATACATGACATGAGATGTCACAGGTTCTTATTAAATGGGATGTATCACTAAAGGCATTGATGGCATATCACTAGGATATGCCATCAATGTTTGATAGGTGCGGTTCGGTACTAATAGACATTAGTTACAACTGAACATCTCTAATCACCTAAACTTGGAACTTCCATTCAAGTCTATGGGAGAGACCCGACCACCTCTCCATTAAGAGCAGAGAGGTGGGACCTACTGTATGAGACATTAATGGTATATTCTAGCGATATGTCATCAATGTATGTAGTGAGAAAACCCCCTTGAAGGGCTTTTGCCATGATCTTATTTCATACCTCCTGTATCCAGTTCTTCAGCTCTGTGTGCTCAGAAGGGGGCGTGTGTGATTTGTTTGAATTGCATATCATGTGACTCAGCAGGATGACATCACCCTGCCCTTCCTCTCTCTAGTGAAAGAAAGGTCTGTTTATGTATTGAATTGTAAGTAGCTACACTGTAGCTCAGAGGTAACATTTTTGCTTTACAGCACAAGGGTCCTTGGTTCAAATCCCTGCAGGAACTTAACCTGTGGATTTTTTTTCCTCTTTATCAATGCACATACCTCATTGAGGTTTCTTTTTTTTATTTGCACTGTTGGACTTATTACTAACTAGTCTAAAAGACTGGAGTAGATTGACAACACCCGGGGTTTGAACACACAGTAGCTACCTGAGAAGAGAGGTTATGTCTGAGCATGTGCGACCAGGACTGAGGAGCTCACAGCCCTGGTCATATCCCCTGGAGACGAGCTGTAAACAATGTATCACTAAAGGAGCAGCTAAAACAAAAACGGTGTAGAATTTTTAATAATCATGAATGGTGAAAATGTTTATTATTTAATATTCAAACTTCCCACGTCAAATTTACTTTGTGGCAAAACCCCTTTAAGGGCTTGCTCATCAGCAACAGATCCAGAATATTAATTCATGAGGAAAACAAAACTGTTGCAAAACCCATACTGTTATATGTCCTTTCTACTACCATTGACAGCCACAATAATTTTAAATGCATGCCAGGAAATGCTTCTGGGCATTCTGAGCTATCTAGATAATATCGACCAATATGCAGTTCTATAGAGCTGCAGGAACCCTGTGTGCCTCCATAAATGCTGAATACGTAGATTTGCAGTTGCCTCTGTTTGGGGCATAGATTCATCAGCACTCTTCAGACATGTAGACCTAATATACATAGCCCGTAAATAATGTGAATAGCGTTAACCCTAGTTAAATCAGGCCCGTGGCCCTAATATTGCAAGACCATAGTGCTATATCCTGAGCCAAACTATAATGCAATCAATATTGCATATGTTCAGTATATTATTGTGAGAAAGCTTTATATCACTGTACTGCACAGCATTCACCTATTCTTCCTTAATAGGAAAAGGGAAGTATTCTCATCTCAAGGTAAATCTGTTCTTCCCAACAATAATCCAGTGAAAATGGCATGCTGATACAGTTCAGCTTTCTCAGTGCTCGCCCTAACTTCCCTCCTCTCAGCTCAAGAAATCTGTGAAAACGGGAAATGATGATCTAAGATTATAGAAGGGCTTGGTCCCTTGGTCTGGGGAAAGAACAGCATCTGGATAGGAAACAGCATGTGAACTCACAGAAAATGCTGAACTGCCCAAGAATGCAATCGAAATGTATTAATTACAATCATATATTACTATTTCTGTTTATTACTATGTGTCCCTCTGAGCAGCGCTCACCTCAAAGGAAATAATGTTAGGAGACCAGCAGCCATAACAAGGGAATATAAAGCAGGGCTGTGGAGTCGGAGTCGTAGAGTCGGTGCCCATTTTGGTGGAGTTGGAGTCGTTATAAAAAGGACCGACTCTGACTCCCAAAATATATAATAAATTGATCCAGTTAGTTCAATGCAGTGCCAAGAGCAGGAGGAATTGGTTCTTGCCAGTGCTACTGATACCATATTTTCCCTCATCTGATGAGGAGTGTAATTTTGAAAAGTATTTGGATGACATGGAGCAGGCAAAGCATTGTCGCAGGGGAAAAGATTCCGCTCCCATAGCAAAGAGATTGACCAGATTTCAGCAAAATTTTACTTGCTCTCAAAGAAGTAGAAGAGTTCAACCATTCAAAACTGACTTAGCAAGAGGCAATTCCTTTATACCCTGACATTGTTAGAGATGTTGCCCAACATGATGTTGGTCAACACTGTGCCACCAACCCAATTTAGTGTAGAGAAGCCATTCTCTAGCCTGGAAAAGAGATGAGATTTCAGGTCATCTATGAAGGAGGATCTGATGAAGATGATAGTATTTCTCAGAACAAATTCATATAGTGTATTTTTCGGACTATAAGATGCAATTCCCCCCCCCCTCCCCCAAATCTTACACTCTCGGGCCGGAAGGAGGTTGAGGAGGAGTGATGCTGTGGGAAGCCAGTGGTGGTATTTAAGGGGTTAAACACCGCTGCCGGCTTCCCACAGCATTGCTCCTCTCCAGGCTTCAGCCGTCAGCCGCCTCAGGAATGGAGGCGGCTCTGTCCCTACTTTTAACATTTTAGATTCTGTGGCAATACCCCCTGTAACTGCAGGGGGGATCACTTGCCATGGAAGCAGGAAACCTCATGCAGGCTACCGCAACTGCCTTGTATGTGCATCTATTACACCCTGCCTATTACAGGGTGTAATAGGTAATGAATGAATGAAAATCCTATTTACAATAATACAATAGTACTGCTGTATATAGGACAAGGCATTCTGCCCCCTAGTGGTCAAGTACCTTAGGGGGACTAAGTATTAAAGTAAAAAAAAAATAACATTAAAGTTTAAATCACTACACTTTTGTCATTTTACAAATATAAAATTACACATAATTGGTATCGCCAAATCAAATTTGTGTTTTTTTAGTCATTTCATATCCCCAAAAATTGGAATAAAAAGTGATCAAAAAGGTACAAATACATTTTTATTGAAAACTGTTTTTTTCCCCACTTACTGCAGCGTTTTGCATATTTACAATTAATTAAAGTTTTTTGTGTTCTAAAGTCGTATCCAATAAATATATTTTACACGGACAAGCGGAAGGGTACCAATGTTTTGAACTTGTAACTTTCAGGCTCCATATCTTACCATTCACTACAGCTTTGAACGTGAGACTACCATCATTTAATAGACAATCATCTTGGCTCTCATACAAAACTTTGACCTGCAATTAGCATATGCTTAGTTCTGCAGATTCTTATCATGTAACTGCATTGTTACTGTTTTGCTCCTAGTGGTGGGACAATCTTTTTCTTCTTGTTACTACAAATTACAACCTGCAAAAGGTCACTAGTTCGAATCGATGAGCAGCCACGAAAAAAAATTGCCTAGAAAAGAGAAGCTGCATCATCCAGCTCATCGATAGCGTCTCTTGGCTGAGAAAATTGACAAACTGCATCATATGAGGCTATGAGAGCTGGAAGAATATGAAATGAAGTCCATCCATCCATTCAAAACCCAAGAGGTGGACGGCCAGGCAAAATATCAGTCAACAAGTCGGCTCATCACAAGGTCTATCACTTCTAGCACGACAGACGTGGCATTGAAGGTGGCTCGTAGGCTTCGTAACAGTGAGATTACAGACGTCCATGCAAGCACCATGCAACACGCATTACACAGGTCTGGAGTTATGGCCCAAAAAAAGGTGAAGAGGCCGCGACGAATCTTGTCATAAGAAACATTGGCTCGAGTTTGCAAAAAAGTATGAAAAATGTAAGATTGGAAACTGGTGATTTTGAGCGATAGGATGAAAGTCAATAGACCATGCTCTGATGGGGCAAATGGGCTTGGAAGAATCAAGGGCAAAGGGGGCTAATGGATCGAGAAATTGAAGGAATGGTCAAGTTCAGTGGAGGAAGACTGAGCATATGGGGATGTTTCACAGCCAAAGATGTTGGATACTTGACCAGGATCAATGTTGATCTCAATACTGAGCTATATGTGGGTATCCTACAAGATAAAACGGAAACACGGCCATACTCACAGCTAGGAAGCTGAAATGAGACTGAACACTGCACAAGCCCCTATGCTAGTTAAGAAAAATACCCAGGTGCAGTTAATTGGTGGTAGCCCAAACATCTCTCCACTAGGGGGACAGAAAACTGCACATTAAATTGACATATATTTACATAGCATGCAAAAAAGCCACAGTACTGTAGATTGGGAGACTATACAGATGCAAAAATACCCGTAAGACAGCCGCTCGCACGCCTTCCATGCATGAGGGGGCGGCTGCTGGTATTCTATTTGCATTTACCCCCCAGTACTGTTGGGCAAAGTGTGAAGTGTGAGTTTAAGGGAGTGTAGGGACCTGCAATAGATGAGGAGCCGTGAAGGGGCTTGCAGGTTTACAATATAGTGGCCACTGTATCAACTAATACCTCATATTTGATGTTTTTCCAGTGTGTGAAAAAAGATTATTTTTTTTTTTTTGCCCAACAGTACTGGGGAGTAAATGCAAATAGAATACCAGCAGCCACCCCCTCATGCATGGAAGGTGTGCGAGTGGCTGCGAGCGGCTGTCTTACGGGTATTTTTGCATCTGTATAGTCTCCCAATCTATGGTACTGTGGCTTTTTTGCATGCTATGTGAATATATGTCAATTTAAGGTGCAGTTTTCTGTCCCCCTAGTGGAGAGATGTTTGAGCTCCCACCAATTAACTGCACCTGGGTATTTTTCTTAAGTAGCATGGGGGCTTGTGTTGCCTCTGTGCAGTGTTCAGTCTCATTTCAGCTTCCTAGCTGTGAGTATGGCCGTGTTTCCGTTTTAGCCTACAAGATGAGTTACTTTGTATACTCCAGTACTATGGGTATGAAAAGGACGACATAGTGTTCCAGCAGGACAACGACCTGATGCATACATCAAGGCTGGAGAAGGAATGGTCCAATGACAATGAAGTAGAGTTGCTGTATTGGCTTCCACTGTCCCCAGACCTCAGCCCAATCCAACACTTGTGGGTAGAGTTGAAGAAAAAGCTGTATTTGTACCCAAATCCAGTCTGCACCAACATTGGGAACGTGTAGAAGAGACCTGGGATCAGATTTTGGTCAAGACATGCTTGAATCTGATCCAGAGCCCAGAAGGATTCAGGCAGTGTGGAAAATCAAAGGTGGATTTATCAAACACTAACAGAATTATGAAAACTAACAATTTTAGGAGCAAAACAATAACAATGCAGTTACATGACAAGAATCTACAGAACTAAGCAGATGCTAAATAATTGCAAGTCAAATTTATGTATAAGATAGATAAGATGAATGTCTATAAAATGATGGTAGCCTCATGTACAAAGCTGTAGTGGATGGTAAGATATGGAGCCTGAAAGTCAAAAGATTAAAACATTGTTACCCTTTAGCTTGTCAGTGTCTGTTCTACCTCAATAGCTTGATTATTGTATCATAAGCTGATAAAAAGCCTGATGTTACCATTTGACTACAGTAAAATTATCACTTAAACATGCACAATGTATTAGAGAGTCAGAGTTGGAGTCAAAAGTTGGAGTTGGCAGTCGGAGTCAGGGAAATTGAGGAGTCGGAGCTTTGGCTTACCGACTCCACAGCCCTACAGTACAGTGTCCCTCTCCCCGATCTGTACCCCCGTGACAAGATCGTAAGGTGCTGAGCGGTTGCTATAGAGCCGGAAGACTAATGAAGGTGCCATGTTAGTGTATTCCCATTAATTCCTGTCATATTCTTGGTAAATTATATATTGTTATAATGCAGAGCAAGTGACCTTACCTCCCAATGGTCAAGTACCCTAGTGAGATTACATGTAGAAGTTAATACAAAACAAAAAAGTTTTAAAAATATAAAAAAAAACTTAAAAGTTCAAAACACCCAATTTTGCCATTTTACAAAAAAAAAAGCTACACATAATTGGTTTTTTTGCATCTGTAAAAGTTTGATCTATTAAAATATAACATGCTGTACAGTGAACACCTTGGAAGAAAACAATTCCAAACGTCAAAATTGCGTTTTTTGGTCATTTTGCATCTCCAAAACATTGGGATAAAAAGTAATCAAAAAGTCGCATGTATCCCAAAATGTTATCAATTAAAATTAAACTTCAACCGGCAAAAAATAGGTCATCACACAGGCGAGTGTGTACTTATAAAACACCTGGCGTATTGTGGTGCGCACAGGTACACGCCACAATATGCAGTGTGAACATAGCCTAAATCTTCCGACATGCAGTGAGCAAATAATATGGCTAGATGTCCACGCTCTTATGAGGTTCTATTGGTCTCACTAGTAAAGTACTGGTGGAACACATACTAGGGCTCCAGTGCTCCAATGTGGATTACTAGTTATTTGACAGTGTTAAATTTGGGTATGGAGGGAGCGGCAGAGAAGCTCTATAGGCTATCTTCTTACATCCATACCAGGTATAAGTATACCTATATTTCCAGTTACTTCTGTTCCATTAGCCGTGAAGCTGTAATTATGGGTCATAGCCGCTGCTTGTATTCTGAGAAACTACTTTGTTCCCTATCTCACAATACACTTGGGTAGTCTCTTTGTTGCTAACCACAGCCTGCTAGCTTTCCAGGTGGAGGAAACACAATGGACACCTAACCTGTCTACACAAAACCTCACCTTGAACTCTTGAGACTCCACAAAGAAATGCAAAGCCACAGGGTCATAAATCTGAGAAAAGCAGGTGCAGACTGCTGCCCAGAATTCTTAACCCTCGCCCCAATCCCGTGGCTTTATCCAAACACTTAATACTGGGCTGTCAGCTCTCAGCTGTAGTTCACGTTCTTGCTACCTTTTAAGGATGAAACAGTGTAAACCTTAGGATGCAATATTATCTATATTTAGTCATATAAATCAATCATTCCTAAAATGGTTTTCTCCCCAGGATGTTAATCTCTGGCTAGTGTAACCGTGTGCGGCTCTACATTCTATGCTGCCTTTTCTTGTCTTGAGAACTCCTCCTGGCTTAATCCACAAAAGACCTCCTGCCGTTTGTGAACAACTTGGGAAGAGACCCCCATGCAAGTGAGAGAGATAATCTCCACAATTAAAGAAGTCCACCCCTAAATACTTGCAGGAATATGTACTTTATGGGCAAAGCCTAAGAGATTCCGGGTGACTACAATTCAACCAGAAAGGGAAGATCTCTCCTTAGGGAGAGCACCTATATAGGAGAGACCTTCCCTTTCTGAGGCACTCATTGCCTCCCACTCAGCCAAGCTAGTATCGCTCTGCTCTGTACCGACAAGGGGCAAAAATCCCGAAACGGCTGTATACAGATGAGTGATGCTGGCTTGGCTAAAAATCCCTTCTTGCTTTCCAAAGATCCAGTGGGTCAAAAGCAAATTGAGGATTTGTTACATCCAATAGAGGGCACTAGAGCTTCTCAGCTCCTTTCCCATAATGCCTTGTGATATACAATTCAGCCATGCATAATAGCTATCCTGTTTATTCGTACTAAGGGTGCGTTTACATGGCAAAGACCAAACACCGGTCGGATTTCCTGACCGGTATTTAGTCTTTTTTTATCATGCAGGGGAAAAGCTTTTGTCTGCGGTTTGTGGATTCAAGCTGTCCCCCTTCACACCCATATGTTCATCTTCTGACTAAAAACTGGGCAGAAGAATGAACATGTTCTAAGTTATTCGGAACGGCGGCAATGACAAAAACCATCCGGCAGAAAATCCATGCAGTGGGGAGTGCTGCACGGATTTTCTATTGAAGCCTATGGGGGAGCGTCGCTTGTCGGTTTTCAGATGGTTTGTAAAACCGCAAACCGTCTGAAAAACTGACCAATAACCTGTTCCGTGGGGACGGTTTGCAGATTTAGAAGCCGGCTGAAAACCGACAAGCAACCATTCCCATAGACTTTTATAGAAAATCCGTTCAGCGGTCCACACTGAACGGATTTTCTGCCAGACTTTTTTTTACACCGCTGACGTTCCAAAAAATAAAACAGCCCAGTCTTCCTTGCATTTCGGGTGGAAGGTTTGGGCATTTCATTTTTAAGGGGATGGCAACCGCAAACTGCAGACAGAACCGTCCCCCAAAACCATGCAAAAGACTACAAAATACCGGACGGATTCTAAAACAAAATCTGACCAGTATTTTGTATATGACGTGTGGACACACCCTGATTATAGCTGTTTGCTGAAATATGGATCTATGACTGTACTGGAACTGTTACATAAACTAGTCATACTCAATGAAATTCCCCATACACATCTGTAGTCTGTGAGACAAGATCCCCAAGACTTCAGTTCTATAAGGCTATGTCTACATGACAATGGTAAATCCGAAATCCAATGGTCCAATGGTTTACAATAAACCATATCCGTTTTTTGCAAGGGTTTTTTTCGCTTTATAGAACATGTTCAAGACGCCGACAGTTTTGAAATCCAACAATAGAAAATCCGAGCTGTGCAGACTTCTATTGAGGTCTATGGGCACTGATTTCCATGGGATTAAAAAACCCGGGAAAAAACCATGCTGTTTAGAATGCCTAAAAAAGGGGGAAAAACTACCAGATATTCTCAAAACTTTTTTGAAATAGCTACCTTATTGTATTCCAAAGCCAGGCATATGTTTTAAGTTTCATTTAAAATCATCTTATTGTCTTTATCTCTTTTATTTAAAAATTGCTTTAAATTTTGGGCCCCCAAAGATCACATTAGGCTGACAGTTTCTGTTTTGCACCCAACTTTCACTTTTGTGCAGACGGGAAAAGTATTAGCAGTTTTTTGTTATATTACAGGCAGTAAAATTTAAAAGGTTTTCCATTTAATAAAAAAAAAATGGGGAAAAAAATCATTTAAAGGGGTGTTCTGAGGGTTCAAACTGCTCGTTCGTCCATGATGAAAAAAAGAAGAGAAGAATCATACTAACCTCCTAAACACACTTGGTCCATCACTGCAGCTTTCCTGAGGATCTTGGCACAAGCTGTGAACATTCATCATTCATGTGACAGGTGCAGCCATTCACGGGCCACAGCTGACCCACTTAAATGTTTTTTTTTTTAATGAACAACCCCAAAATTCTCTATGATAGGGGCCCTAGATAGAACGGGATAAAACACTATCACAAAGATCTGTTTCTGTTTCCCGCCTCCTTTCCTACTCTCTAAAGGAAGGGCTTTACCCCTGTTACCCAAATGAAAGTTTTCCTTTGGGGAAAAGCCCCTTTGTTGGACACCAAATACAAAGGTAGCGGAATGGACTTATACCCCCTGTGAGTTTTTTCTTTAGAAAAAAAAAAATAAATGCAATATTTTTTGGGTTTGTTACTATAAATTTTTAAAAAAAAAAAAATTAATTTTTTGTGCAACCAAAAAAGCACCAGTGTTAGCTGGAGCCAGTAGGGAAATAAAAAGTGCAACTACATTTGCTTTTTGATTTTTTTAAACTTTGGGACTGTTGTTTAGTTAGTAGTGCATTTTTTTCAAAGCTGTACAACCAGCTTTTCAGTTAGATTCAAATGCACACCCAAATTGGTTGAGATCATACACATGGATAAGTAGACCCCCAAAAACATTCCCCAGGAAATAATGCTGCCAAAAACCCAGCTTTTTCTTCCAGCAAGGGTTCAAGGCATTAGTTCTCTATTTTTTCTCTCCGAGCCAAATCCAGTAATTTTCGATGAAGCAGAAAAGGGGACTTTAAAAGAAACCCTTTGCTAATAAAAACTTGATACTATGTTTTCCAAAAACTCTGATAAAAAGTGAAATTTCAATCTTTTCTATTTCTTAGCAAGTCAGTGACCTTTTTTTCTCCCCACGGAGCCCATAACATTGGGTCACTAAAAAAGTGTAAAAACACAACTGGTACCCCCTATTCATTTAGAAAAAACCTCTTTCATTGAGATTGCCCGCCCTTATCACTTTCACCGATCAATCACAAACAATTTTTTTCCCCCCCCCCCCCCCCCCCCCCCCCCCCCCCCCCCCCCCCTTTTGCCACCCCAGGTTTTTTTCCCCCCGGTTTAAATTTCAAATTTTCAAAGCTTTCCCAGTTTTGCTCAAAAGGGGGGGCATTTTGGGTTTGGGGAAATTTTTGTTTTTGGGGAAAATGCCCCAATTAAAAAAAATACTCATGTTTAATTTTATAATCACACCTTTTTAAAAAAGGTTTAAATTTTTAAAAAAAGGTTTAAAAGTTTGGAAGGTCCCCGGCATACCCACCATTTTCCCCCCCAATTCTGCCATCATAAACAAAAAATCTTTTTTTTAAAGACAATACAGTGCGAGTGGACCCCGGGGGAAAACAAAAGGGGTTTTATTTTCAAATCCTTCAGGACCCAAAACTATTTTTTTTTTTTTAAATTCATAGACCTTTTTGGGGGTTTTCCCTTTTTTTTCTTTTAAATTTTTTTTATTTGCACTTTTTTATAATTACTAAGGAGCCAGCATAGTGTGTGTGATTTTCCAAACGGGGGAAAAAAAAATGAAGTAGGCTAAAAGGAGAGGTGAGCTTAGCATGTGCGGCAAGGATGACGGCGTTGTCACTGGGGCGTACCCCTGGAGACCCCTTTCACTATGGTCACTAAGGTACACTAAAACAAAAAAAGGTGCAGAATTTTAAAATATTTAACGGCCAAAACACTGAATTATTTAGAAAGAATATGTTTTCCTTTTTTTTAAAGAACTGGGTCGAGGCAGCCCAAAAAAAAAATACTTTTTTTAATTTATGAGGAAAAATATTAATACTCTTTCATCAACAAAAAAAAAGAATTTTTAACGTCTTGGGCCACTAAATTTAAAAGGGAAATACGGGGAAACACCCCCATCAGGGAAAATGTTTTGGGGAAAAATAAGCTGATCATACAATTTAATAGGAAAACAGACTTCGAATATTTTAAAACCTTTTTTCTAGGGACTGGCTGCGAAATTTTCCAAGCTGGGGGGGGGGAGATTGGAAGGGGGTTCAGACATCAGGGGACTTGAGCGGTCACCCAAATCATAACACAAAAAAATTGCAATTTTAGTGGGAATATTAATTGAAGTTATGAACATTATTCAATACCATAATACCTAAACTTAATGAATCCAGCTACCATTCTATGCTCAAATGGTTTGTATTTGCTGGTTTCGTTGGAAAACAAGAAAAAATATTTCCAATGTTGTACACCGTATTTTTAGGATGCAACAAAACATCAGATCTGTCTTTATGTTTTTTTTTTTACTCTGTTATTTGAAAGATACACTGGAGATCAATAAAAACAGTTTTTTAAAAAAAAAAATGATGAAAGGGGGGAAAAGTTTATTTAATTTCAATTCCCCCCGCAATTTTTTCTTCATGGCAAAACCCCTTAAAAGGGGTTGTGTATAATTATTCATCTTTTTTCCCCGTCCTGTTTTCTTTGGTTTCACTTTGAATTCAGGGGGGTGTTTTCTGGTTTCACTAGGCTCAGTAGAAACCAGGGCGTAGCTTTAAAAACCAGTGCGGCAGCCTATCGGAGAGAGTAAAAAGTCGTAACTATAGCGACCCGAGGAGCGATGCGCCCAAAAAGAGGGATACTAGGAATAGGTGGACACTGTTTAAGAACACATATTGCAAAGTGACTTGTTTTTGCAAAATCTTTAACATAAAAAGCAAACCTTGAGTGAACAACCCTTTTTAATTTTCCACGTTACTATTCAAATATTGCCAAATTTTTCCCCCTCACAATCATGTGACCACCTTTTTGAGCCATACGCCCTAAAACACACATAAAAACACATACGTAAAAAATACATACAATATAAAAAATTCTAAATATTGCAGCTGGCACACATTAACTGACATTTCCCGTTTTTTTTTTGAGATGCTTTCTCAGCAATGTGGGACGTATCACTTTCTCCTTTCACAATTAACTCTTCACAGGGGAAAGTCAATGATTGAGTTTTTTTATGTCCGGGTGTGCAGCAAAGGGAAAATTGGTTCACAGTTCAGGCAAACTCAATAAAAGGCCAACCACCTCCCAACCCCCTAAAAATTACGACAAACCAACCTAAAAATCATACAAGCCCTAGATCAGCTTACAAAAAAAATTTTGTTTCCGTCTACGCATGAAGCACAATTGTAATGATAAAGAGCGTTATTAGCTTAAAAATTTTCTTGCAATTTATAACTTGCATTTTGTGGGTTTTAAGACTCCCCCTTTAGAAAAATTCAATTTGAGGGTTTGAATAATACAAATTATGCCACTTCCTCCATAAACTTTCCCGCCTCCCGCGGAGACATTTATAAGCCTTTCCCTTTTTCAAAATAGACAGATGGGAAAATATTAAAATTTAATGTGCAGGTCTGATATGTCTCAATGCCTCAAAAGCTAATGCTGCCTTTGAGGACGGACAATAAAACCGCCCCTTAGTCATTATTTTTATTACCCGCATCCCAAAACCCCAGAATAAAACTTTAGTAAGTATTTGCAGCACAGGGAAAACTGGGGGTTTAAAATTTTGCAATATTCCCATTCTTGTTTTTGAACTTTGGGGACAAAAAAAAGTAATACCTTGGTGGGATTTCATTTATTTATAGACCCTTCACATAATTTTTAAGTAAAAGTAAGCCAAATTTAAAGGGTTTGGTTCAACCCGTGTCGGGGCCTCGTTAGACCTAAGGGTGTTTTTTACATGATGCTTTTTTGGTGCGTTTTTGAGCGTTTTTTTAATGCGTTTTTTGTGCAGGAAGGACACAATTAAAGCGTGCCTTCCTGCACAAAAAAAACCCTTAAAAAAAGCATCAAAAAAACACCAAAAAAGCGCCGTGTGAAGCACCCAAGGGTGGGTTCACACGGTTTAAAAAGGCCGTATTTCGGGCCGTAATTTTGGCCGAAGTGGGGGCCAATTTTAGGGCCAAAAAAGGGCCCCTTCATTACGTTCTCTATGAAACTATGGATTAACCTTCGCCCGGGGGGGAGATAATTTTCTTATTTCTAGGGTATACGCGCCGCTGCGTGTTGTCTAGGGCCGGGAAAGTGCCCCCCCCGCTCACTCCCCCCGCTCCCCCCCCCCGGGGGACACGCGTAATTGGGGCGAATTAGGGCCCCCCAGTTAAGCCGTGTAAACCAACCTAAAGGGGCTGTTTCCAAAGAAAAAAATTGGGGCCTTTGTTACAAAATTTTAACAGGATCCCCCTTTAAAAAAGGGATGGGGCTTTAATTTTCTTAATTGAATTTGGTTAAGTCAAATAATTTTTTAAGAAAATTTTAAAAAAAAAATTTGGGTAGATGGGAACAAAAAATTTTTTTTGGCTTCCTTTCCTTTTTTAAAATTTTCACCTAAGTTGTTTCTGGCACCATCTGGAAAAATTTGTTTTCATGGGGGCGGACCAGTTTTAATGTCCCCACCCCCCGCCCTTTGAAAGGGCATCAACAAAAATTAAATCCCTTAAAAAGCATTTTTTTTCATTCCCGAAAACTGGTTGGGTTCAAATTAAACCCCCGAAACCCTTTAACCAGGTTAAAAGTTTAAAAACCTTTTTTCTAGGGAAAGGGGTTTTTCCACCCCTTAAGGCGAGATTTCCCGCTGACAGGCCCATTTTTTTTAAAATTTGACATTTCACTTAGTAGAATAACTTTTTCGATCTTTTTTCCCTTTCCGGATTCAGGTTTGCCCTGCAATTGTGTTTTTTTTTTAAAAAAAATTTTTTTCCTACAACCTTTTTTTTGGAAAAAATTAAAATGTCGTGAAAATTTAGAAAAATTTGCCATTTTTAAAGTTCAAACATTTCTGCGTGTAAGACAACAAAAATTTTACAACAAGAAATTTATCAATTTCTACTGTAGTTGGCATCATTTTTAAAATCTTTATTTTTTTAATGATGTTAGGCTTAGAAATGTAGTAGTAATTTTCCACATTTTCAAGAAAATTTGCAACATGTGTTTTGAAAAATTAGTTGTGACCTGGCTTTGTGTGGCCTATTTATTACATACCCCATAAATGACTCTAAGAAACTAGACCCCTTAAAGTATTAAAAACAGTGTTTATATGATTTTTAACCATTAGGTGTTTCACAGAAGTGAAAGCAAGGTGAAATTTCACTTTTTTTTTTTTTTTTACAGATTTTCAAGTTTTACCCATTATTCAGTGGAACACGGTAGATGAGACCAGGAAAAATGCTACTCAAATGGATTCCCCCAATTATAAATTTTTTTAGAAATATCCCATATGTGCTCTAGTGCCGCTATTTGACTCAACCATAAGCCTCAGAATAAGCCTCAAATAGGAGCACCAACTGGATTTTGGGGTCTCATTTTCAATTAAGATTTTCATTAGGCGCCATTACAGGTTTGCCAACACCATAAGGTGCTAAAACTCAATAAACTCTCCTAAAAAGCCCCCATTTTGGGAAACTCCCACCCTTTAAGTAATTTATATACAGGGCTAGTGAGTTTATCGACCCCACGGTGTTTCAAAAATTTTTTTGTTTTAGCGTTAGGTCGTGAAAATAAAAAAAAAAAATCAAACAATCGCAATTTTAGCTGAAAATGTTAATTTTTTGCAAATACCAAATATACTCGAGTTTAAGCCAACCCGAGTATAAGCCGAGGCACCTACTTTTGCCACAGAAAACGGCAAAGCTTTTTGACTCGAGTGTAAGCCTAGGGGGGGAAATGCAGCGCTACTGGTAAATATCAAAAAAAAAAAATGGATACCAATAAAATTACATAGGCAGTTTAATGTCCCCCATAGGCAGGTATAGGCAGTTTAATGTCCCCCACAGCAGTTTAGGCAGGTATATTTCCCCCACAGGCATTAAAGGGAGGGATAAAGGGCCCCCATAGTCCTTATAGGCAGGTATATGTCCCCCCCAAGGCCGTTATAGGCAGGTTAAAGTCCCCCCTAGGCAGTTAAAAGGCAGGTTTATGTCCCCCATAGGCAGTTATAGGCAGGTTATGTCCCCCCTAGGCAGTTATATGTCCTTAAGGCAGGTAATAGGCAGGTTATAGCAGGTAATGTTCTAATAGGTTTGGTATAGGGAGGTATAAGCTGGGTAAGGCTGATATAGGCTGGGTAAAAGGTAGGGGATAGGCTAGTATAGGCTGGGTATAGGCAGTATAGGCTGGGTATAGGTAGGGTATAGGCTAGGTATAAAGGCTGGTATAGGCTGGTAATAGGGAGGTATAGTCTGTTAGGTAGGTAATAGGCTGGTAAAGGCAGGTAAAGCGTTAGGCTGGTAAGGCTATGTTATATGCAGGTATAGGCTAGGTATAAGGCAGGTAATAGTCAGGGATAGGCTGGTATAGGCAGGTAATAGTCAGGTAAAAAGCTGGTAATAAAAAAACCAACAAACAAAAACTTACCTGACCCCTCGCCGCTCCGCCTCCTCGCTGCTCCGGCCTCACGCGCGCTCTGTCTTCTCGGGACAGGCGGTGATGTCATCAGGCTGCGAACGCAGAGTGATGACGCACGCTGCCTGTGCCGGAAACTCCGAACGGCCGCGAATCTGCTTGCGGCCATCCGGAGTCCACTGCGGTGCAGGGAGCGCTCGCTCTCTGCTCCGCAGTGGTATCTCTTCTCCTGCATGCGCTCCGGAGGAGTCGCAAAATAGGGGAAGAGATCGCCGACAGCGACGGGGGCCCCGGTAGTGCCCGTCGCTGTCAGCTGTACTATAATAGGAGTCCGCATAAGCTGAAGCGTCCCTGTCGGGGCAACGGCCATCGTAGCGCCGAGCGCCGACAGTGACTCGAGTATAAGCCAAGGTAGAGTTTTTTTACTCATTTTTGGGCTGAAAAACTCGCTTATACTCGAGTAAATACGGTAATACGAAAAAAGTACCCCAAAACTGTGTTTCCCAATTTCTTTCAGGTTCGGCAATGCCCTACATGTTGGTGTAACTGCTGTTGAGCACATGGCAGGGCGTACAAGGAAGGAACGTTATTTGGCCTTTTGGGAAAGCGGATTTTGGTGGGTGCCATGTTGCACCTGCAAAGCCCTCAAAGAGTACCAAAAAAGGGGAAACCTTCCAGAAGTCTCCCCATCTTTGGGTTTAACACCCCTCATGGAACTCATCATGATGTATTATGCATTTTGGCCGCACAGGTGTTACACTGTTTTTTTTAGCTTGGGCCATGAAAATGGGGGGGGGGGGGGGGAACACAGATCAGCCATTGTTTTTGGGCTTCATTTTTACAACATTCTCGGTGCAGAATAAATGACATGATAACATTACAATGCGGGTCGGTACAGTGACAAAGATATAAATTTTATATAGCTTTTTATTACTTTTACAATATAGAAATGCGTTTGTAAAAAATTGCGTTTTTATGTTGTCAAAGTCTGACAGCCATAACTTTTTTATTTTTTCGTATACACAGCTATAAGGGCTTTTTTTTGCAGAATGAACTGACTTTTTCATTGGTACTGGCGTTTATATGACTTTTTGATTGCTTTTTATTCCATTTTATATTCTGCCAGATGAACAAAAATCTCAATTCTGTGAATGTTCTTTTTTTTTTTAGTTGTTCATCATGTGGGTTAATGATTTATAGGCTAGTTACGCACATGGCGATAACAAATATGCATACTTTATTTTTGATCTTTTTTGGGGCGAGTGGTGTTTGTAAAAGGGAAAAGGGCAGTGTACGATTTTATTTTATTTTTTGTTTTCCTTTTTCTTTTTTTTTTACTTGTCACCATAGGGGACTTGTATCAGTTTTCTTCAGAGCACTGTTGCAATGCATAGCAGTACTTCTATGCATTGTGACTGCCAATCACTATGCCCAGCTGTGCCCCGCATAGTGACATCACAGGCAGCCTGGAAGCCTTTGTTTGGCTTCCTGGTTGCTAGGTAGAGCATCGGCAGCGGCAATCCCATAGCAGCGAGGCTGATTCAGACAGAGGGAGGGAGCTCCCTCTGTCTTTCCCTTAGCTATTGCAATCGTGATTCACCACGGCAGCTAAGAGTTTAATCGCCCAAGACCGGAGTAAGCTCCAGTAGTGGGCGACACAGCTGGTTCCATGCTGCAATTGTGCGGGCCCCGCTTGAGAGGCCATACGATGTCCAGGACGTACCTAAACCTCCATTTGCGGAAACACCTTCCCAGCTAGGATATATAGGTACGTCCAATATCGGTAAGGGATTAAACATTATATCAACAAAGCAATATATTTAGAAAAAGTCTTCAATTATATGTCCCTTTATACTGAAAGCTAATCTTTTGTTATGACCGTGCCTGTTCAGGCCTCTGAGACTGCGCTTTTGGCCATGATGCTGTATTTGAATTAAATGTTTTTTTGTGTACCAGTCTGAACACTGTCTTATGTCAGTCTTGCTAGATGATGATTGACAGGTTCTCCACCACACCCATCTGTTTCTCCTGCTGGCCTTGTGCTTAGATGCAGACGATCTTGACTGATTGACGATGGACTGGTTTCTTCACCACACATTTCCCTTGATTCCTGATCGGTGTTATGTGTTGTCTGGGTGTCCAATCACTCCCTGGTACGGGACTCTGATATCCATACAAAGACCACTTTTGTTCAGCAACATTGCCTGTGATAGTCTCTTTGCAGCTTGAGCTGGTGTTACATTCTGTTTGGACTGCTTGGTTTTTTGATCTCTTGTCTGTTTCTTGGACCTCCGCTTTTCACCTGCTGCTTATATACCACTGTTACTATCTCTGGTTTTGACCTATTTCATTCTGACTAACGTTGATTGTGTCTGTCCATCTGTCTTGTCGTGTTTTGTGCGTCACCTTTAATTAGGAAGGGACTGTTGACCTGTTGTAGCTGACCACTTTGGGTGGCCTACGTCTAAGGCTCACTGTCTATCTGTCCTTGTCCAGATGTCTCGGTCTCTTACATCTTTGTAGTTAGGAAACCCCTTTAACTGAGAAGCCATCACTCTTTAGAGCTCTGTAGTTTTGTATAGTATAATATATAACTGTCCTGCAGTCATGTCAATGTAACAGGGTTAGCTGGGAACAGCAGAGTTGATGTGCCAATCTCTGCTACAAACCCACCTACAGCCTAATCAGGAAGTGCAAGTCTAAAACTAGCTGTGGCTCTGTGAAACTGTTTCATGCCTGAAGGTCCAATGATTCAGTTTATATCCCAACTTGATCCACTGTTGTTTATTGGTTGTCCATTACTTTAGCTTCTACATCACATTATCTAGTTCAATCCACTTATGTCCAGTGCCCTAGCCTTTTTTCTGTCATCAGTGGTCATTGTTGGGTATCCAATAGCTTAGTTCCCATATCCTGTTATCCAAGACTTGCTTTTCATCTTTATTGATTTAGCAGTTCAAAGAACCTAGTTAGCAATATTTTGTTTTACCGAGTAAGTTCACACGGCATACTGCGGCGCATACTTGCATGCCACAATACGCCGGATGTTTTAGAAGTACGCGCTAGCCAGTGCGTACTTTTAAAACGTTCTGTGCTGACTCCCATTTAATATGTCACTTCTTTCTCCCGGCGCGTAATATGCGTAGGGAAAAACAGAAGGGATTATAGCTCTCTGAGAGCTATGAATTACTGTAGTTACGGGGCATATTGCAGCACAATTATGTGCCAAAAACATCATGTGAACATACCCTTGATCCAGTAATTTGATAATAATCCCAGTTATCGGTGGTATAATGGTTAAACCAGGTCCCTGTTTACCTCTAAGTAGGTCCCTATTTTTCACCATAGATGTTTATGACTGGTCAGTTGAGTTCAACATTATTCCCCCCCAGTAATCAGTGTCAGTTATTTTTACAAGATGCAAAACAGAAATGCTGTTGGCAAACAAGAGAGGCTCAATATGCTGTAATCGGGAAACAGTGGCCAAAACAATGAGCACTACTGTCCGATTACTCACACGAAGAAGGTGTTAGCGGTTGACTTTCCTTCTGGGACATCAAGCCAGGCTTATCAGTCAAGAGGGCTAGCAATGGACAACAGAGTAGTAATATGGCTTTATAGCCCCCAGTCCATTTTGGACAACTGTGTTCCCACATTTGACACCTTTGCTCGTGGATAGAGATGGTAATTTCACATAAACATCTCTTAAGGAAGTATTTGTGCAGCTGGCTGTTTATCCAGGGTTGTCATAATGGTCAGAAGAATTGTCCAATTCCTATACGAAGACAATCCAGATGCTGCATCATCTTCTTGTCATACAGGAGCCATAACTCTTCACTCCAGTTGTAATCACCCTACACCTGCTTTAAAATAACTCCACATAATACAAACCAGATTCTCTGACATCCAACATTTGAACTGTATTTTCTGGCATTACGAAGCTTGGCCTAAAGATCACTTACTACAGCTGGGATGTATTCCATCATTTTTACAATGAATTTACTGAAGCAGAGGAACATGTTTTCATTGACAGCAATGGCTCTCAGCCAAAGATCAGTCAGGTCACCTTAAATTTCTCAATTAAAGGGACTATCTATTGTTAGAAACATGGCTGTGGAGTCGGTAAGCCAAAGCTCTGGATCCTCAATTTCCCTAACTCCGACTCCCTCATTTGTGATACATGTTTAAGTGATAACTTTACTGTAGTAAAATGGTAACATCAGGCTTTTTCTCACCCTTAGGCAATGTTCACACGGCTTATTGCCGACGTAATTGCGGGGACGGATTTCGCCCCGCAATTACGTCGGCAACCATGCAGGGGGGGCGAGGCAGGGGTCCGGCGGCTCGCCGGCCCCATAGACACTCATTATTCACGGCGCATACATGCCGTAAATAATGTGCATGTCACTTTCTCCCCCCGCGGCGGATTCGCCGAGGGGGGAGAAGAGACGGAATCCATAGTTCTCTATGAGAACTGTGGATTACCTTAATGATTGGAACGGATTCCAGCCGTACTGCAGCGCAAATATGGCGCGCAGTATGGCTGCAATCTGTCCCAGTATAAGCCGTGCGAATGAGGCTTTATGATATAATAAGCTATTTAGATAAAACATAAAATATATTTATTGGATACAACTTTAGAACACAAAAAACTTTAATAAATTGGAAATATGCAAAACGCTGCTGTAAGTTGGAGAAAAAAGGTGTTCAACAAAAATGTCCTGAAGAACATTTGTGGAGCAAGTCTATTAATTTGTTCTGAGAAACAGTATTGCCTCCATCAGATCCTTCCTCATAGAAGACCTCACATCTGATCTGATCTGATTATTTCCAGGCTACAGAAAGGCCTCTCTACACTAACTTGGGTTGGTGGCAAAGCAGTGACCACATGGGCAACATCTCTAACAATGTCAGGGTAAAAAGGAATGCCTCATGCAAATATATAACACACATCACATACATACAGTGAGTGAATAGAGTTTTAAACACCTCACCAATTTTATAAGTAAATATATCTCTAAAGGTGCTAATGACATGAAGTTCTCACCAGATGCTGGTAACAACTCATCCATTCCACACAGGCAAAGAAATCAAACCATAGATGTCCATTAAGTTATGTGTAATAATGAGAAGTGACAGGGGAAAAATATAGAACACACTTAGTGAGATGAGCTTAATACTTGGTACAAAATCCTTTGTTGGTGATGACAGCTCCAACATTCTCCCATACAAACACTCTTCAAATCCCGAAGGTCCCGTGGGCTTCTTCTATGAACTCTGAGCTTTTGTTCCTACTATAGATTTTCTATTGGATTCAGGTCAGGTGATTGGCTGGGCCATTATAGCAGCTTAATTTTCTTTCTCTGAAACCAATGGAGAGTTTCCTTGTTTGTGTGTTTGGGGTCATTATCTTGCTGAAATGTCCACCTTTGTTTCATCTTCATCATCCTGGTAGAAGGCAGCAGAATTTTATCATGAATGTCTTGGTACATTTGTCCATTCATCCTTCCTTCAATTATATGAAGTATGACAGTGCCATATGCTGAAAATCAGACCCACCCCATGATGTTTCCACCTCCAAACTCCACAATTGGTATGGTGGCTTTGACCTCCAAACATGGTGTGCATTTATGGACATCTATGGTGAGAGACAGAGAGAGAGGCACACAGAGAGAGACAGAGAGAGAGAGAGAGAGAGAGACACACACACAGAACAACTTCCATTCACAAATGTCACATGTCAATACTGAACAAACATTTAGATTTTCAAATGAAAACTAATAAAAGCCAAAAGAAACTACACTTTTTTGTAAGTTCTACATAAGAAAAATCTCAATAGCTTGAGAGAAAGTGAAAAACCCCTATGATGTAAAAATGTCTTCATCTCAAGGTAAAAATCCTTCCCAACTCCAAATATGGCAAACAGAAACTATCAAAAACCCATCTCTGATAATTTAGTTTCCATAACTGGTAATATCGACACCTTTTGAACAACACAGGCCCCTTTTGATCTGGAGGAGAGTTCCACAGTCTCACTGCTCTTACAGTAAAGACTCCCCTTATATGTTTGTGTAGAATCTGTTTCTTTGGACATAGAAAATGCCTTTTGTTATAGCTACAGACCTGGAATAAATAGAACTTGAGAACGATCTCTGCATTGATCTTTGATATAGTTATACATATCGTGCTTTGTAGATTTATTACTTTTGGTACCCTCGCTAAACCTGCATAATACTAACTATGACTTGCTTGTGCACCGGTGCCCAGATCTGTATACAGTATTCTATTTGTGGTCTGACTGGTAAGTTGTACTGAGCTGGAACTATGTTCTCGTAATGGTCACCTATGTCCCTTGTGAAGGGGCATATGATCTACTTACCTTAGCAGCAACTGCCTGACACTGGTTGCTTCAGTTTAAGGGATTGTCCCACCATGCAGTTTCACAGAGCCACAGCCAGCTTTAGACTCACACTTCCTGTTGAGGCTGTATGTGGTTCTATCGCCGTTATTAATAGCTCTGCTGTTCCTAGCTATTCCTGTTACAGTGACATGATTGCAGGATATTTACAAAATGTAGTACTGTACACAAGACAGCAGAGCTCTACCGGGTGAAAGCTTGTAATTTAGTAAGTTAAACAAACTATGTTGCTAGAGCTGAAACTCTGCAAGGAATGACTCGTCATGGTTGAAGTGACTGATGACAGCTTGGATCAATCAGATAAGGGACAGATGAGAGAAGGGTGAGCAGAGATGGCTGGTAACCAGATAAACTTGTATAATTGAAGAGGAGATAAAATCTTCTTTATCTCCTGACCAAAGTAAAATCAAAACAACAATGTATTTGGTAATAGTCTTCATTTACCTGTCTCTACATGTTAAAAGCTAATCATTGTAGTGAGAAATCCTCATTAAAAGGTCATTAAATATATGTTTAAGATGACAGGGCCTAAAACCAAAGTAAAAAAAGTAATTTTGTGTAGGTCCCCTGTATGCTGCACAGCAGCTCCACAAGGCCTCTGAAGGTGTCCTGTGGTATTGGGCTCCAAGACATTAGTAGCAGATGCTTAAGAAGTCCTCTAATTTGTGAGGTGGGGTCTCCATGGATCAAACTTGTTTTTCCAGCAAATTCAACAGATGCTCCACTGGACTGAGATCCGGAGAATCTAGAGGCCAAGTCAATACCCTGAATGCTTTGTCACATTCCTTTAACATTCCTTTTTGGAGGGCCCCCCCCCCTTTGGCAAAATGCCAAGGCCATCAAGGGGAAAAACCTTTCCCCATGAAGGGTTTTTGTTTTTTGGGTACCCAAACACTGTTTAAAGTAGGGGGAAATGTGTCAAAGAAACCCATCCCCCTAATGCCCAAAAGAAGAAGACTTCCGGCAGAAAAATTTTGCCAAATAATGGGCACGCCCGGCCTTCCTTTTATGCATCCAAAGAAAACACATGTTTTAAAATCAACCAGGCCCAACTTCTTCCCATTCCTACTTTGGTATCAGTTCACATTTTTTCAGGGCCCTTTTGGGTAATCACTGCACGGGAGTAAGCAAGTGTCCCTCTTACCCATCTTTGGGGTAGCACAGCAAGCTCAAAGCAATGTGGTGTCCCCGACACCTATTATTACAAATCCAGCAAGAACATCAGCCTAACACAGCGCTTCCTCAACCTTTGGGTCTGGCGCCACACAGTGAGGGCGGGGTCGAACAACCAAAACACCGGGCGGTCGCGACCATAAGCCCTGGGCATGTGCGGTGGAGGAGCGGCCGGCGCAAGGAAGACTGGGAGGGTCACGGACCAGCACTGGCTTAAAAAGAGCTGCAAGCGGAGGTAGCGCTTTCAATTAGCTAGGAGGGGAAGGGACGCATTGGCGCCGGTACTATTCAGCATATGGTCTTGGCTTGCAGTGAGCCGCACCTTGTGAGGCGGGCGCTGGTATACGCGGCGAGGGATAACGGACTTTTACGTCCCGCTGGTCCTTGGTTGGGTCGGATGCGTGAGCAGGTCGGCTAGAATCTACGCGATTCTCGCAGCAGTCGCGACTACGCGCACACTACCGACGGTATCAACATCAGAGAACAGCCACGCCCGTGCTCAGTGCAGAGAGAACCTGTATACCTTATTGCATCCGACAGGGCTGTTTTCCACGGGCAGTCAAGTGGTAATTTCTAGATATAAAACATCACACACTACACATCCAAGTGGCATCATGTAATGTCTGTATTGTGGTACAGACGTGAATATTTTTATAGTAACTCTTTTTAGCTTTACCACAGCACAGCCATCACATGACATATACTACACATTAACATTTACCCCCCCCCCCGCGCCCTTCATTGGAGGGGGGATGTGAGTGGCGCACATGAGGTGTCACACATATGTAACCCCCGGACCCCCCATGTACCACACACAGTCCCGCCTGTTATAGAGGTAAACATCTATGTAACGGCTTCCGCAGAGTAATACCATTATATGATATCCGAGCAATTGTGAGATACATGAGAGGTCTTACCGCACAGAGGCGACACACATATGTAAACAACCCCATGTGACCACTCACGAGTCCCCCTGTATAAGGCGTGTCATCTATGTAAACGGCTCTTGTGGTGTGGCGTACCATATTATATGTATGTGACCATGGAAGAGGTACCACCGTGGCTCAGAGGCGTCACATAATATGTAAACCCCCCCAGATGTACCGACTCACTAGCCCCCCTGGATATAAGTTACAAATCTATGTACGGTCATGATAAAACCTTTATTATGTTGTGAATGGATAAGGCGTACCTACGCTTCAGAGTGCGTCACACAATATGTAACGTCCCCCATGAGTACCACTCACATTCCCCCTGTATAAGCGTTACATCTATGTAACGGGCTCGAGTTAATACCTTCTTATAGTATGCGTGACATCATATCGGATAAACCAGCTCAGCTAGGACGTCACCTATATAAAGTCTAATCTACCAACCGTACCATGGTACACTTCACAGTCCCCTGTATAATGGTTACAATTCTAGTAACAGCTCTGAGTGGTCACTCATTTTATATGTATGTGTACTATAGTAGAGTTACCGCTCAGAGGCGTCACATATATGCGATAACTCCCCCATGTACCACAGCTTCACAGTCACCCTTCATAAGGTTACATCTAGATCTATCTGTTATACGGCTCTAGAGTGGGTACCTTTATATGTTATGTGACATAGTATAGGTACCGCGCTCATAAGGCCCCCCCCCCCCACGTTTACCCACACATAATATGTAACCCCCCATGTAACCTATCTCACAGTGGCCCCCTGTATAAGGGTTATCAATCGATATGTAAACGAGGCTCTGATGAAATACCTTGTTATAACTGTAATAGTGACATGGATGAGGATAACCGCTCAGAGGCGGTCACATATATGAAACCCGCCCCCAAAGTACCACTCACAGTCCCCTGTATAAGGATACATCTATGTAACACAGCACCTGAGTGGTAGCCAGTTATATATGATAATGTTGAAACAATGTAGAGTACCATGCTCCAGTAGGCGACACAATATATGTAACCCCCCCATGATAACCACTCACAGATCCCATGTATATAGGTTAACGACATGTCTCTATGTAACGGTCTCTGGTTGTACCAATTTATAATGTAAAGAGGTGACATGTAGGAGGTACACAGCTCAAGAGGTCGTCACATAGTATAGTAACACACACACAAATGTACACGACTCAGCATTACACATTGTAATATAAGGTTACATCTAGTAACACGCGCTCTTTGTGGTACCTTTATATGTATATGACAATATTAGAGATACGCCGCACTATAAGGCGCACATATATTTATCTGAGCCCGACCCCCATGTGTACCACTCACACAGCACCCCCCTGGTTATAAGGTTACATTCTATGTACGGCTCTTGAGTGGTACCTTTATATGTTGTGGCATGTTGAAAGTACCAAGCACAAAGTGCGTCCACATATAGAACCCACCCCCATGTACCACTCAAAGTCCCCTGTATACATGGTTACATCTATGTAACAGAGCTCTGAGTGGTACCTTTTATCTAAATGTTAAAAGTGACATTGTTAGAGGTACCGCTCATAGGCGTCACATATAAGTAACCCTCCCATGTCACCACTCACAGCCCCTGTATAAGGTACATCTATGTAATCTGATGGCTCTGCGTGGTAACACTTAAAATTTTGTGGACATGTAGAAAGGTACCTGAGTCTCAGAAAGGCGTCACAAATAATTGTAACGCACCCGCAGTACCACACACAGGCCCCCCTGTATATAAGGTTACATCTGATGTAACATTGGGCTCTGAGTGGTACCTTTATATGTTTGTGGCGATGAGAAGGTAACCGCTCAAAGTGCGTCAACAAAATAGTAACCCCCCCATTTACCACCTCAAGATCCACCTGAATAAGGTTACCCAAGTCCTATAATAATGGCTCTGAGATAGTACCTTTTATATCTAAGTGATATGTAGAAGGTACCTAAGGAATTAAGCTCAAGGCGTCACATAAAAGTAACTGGCCCTCTCAAGTACCTACACTACAGATCCCCTGTTATAAGGTTACATCTCTATGAAACGGCTTTGCCAAGCTGACGTACCTTATATGTATGAGACATGTAGAGTACCCACGCCTCAAGGCGTCACATATAAGTACCGCCTTCCAAGTACCACACACAAGTCCCCTGTAGTAAGGTTACATCTAATGTCAACAGCTCCTGATTAATACTTTATATGTATTGATTATGAGTAGTAAGAGTAGCCAGAGCTCAGAGGGGCGTCACATATACATGTTACTCTCCTCCATGTACCACTCACAGCCCCAGTAACTAAGGTTACATCAATGTAACGGCTCTGCTTGGTACCTTTATATAGTATGAATGACATGTAGAGTGTACACGCTCAGGGCAGGCGTCACAAGAAATATGTCAAACCTCACCACCAGGCCCCGCATGTTACGCACTTACAGCAGCGACCCCATGTATAAGGTTACATACTACATGGTAACGCGCTCTATGAAGATGGTACCTTATATTATTGTGACATGTAGAGGTACCCGCTCAGGAATAGGCGTCACATATTGTAACAGGCCCCCATGTACCACTCACAAGCCCCCCTGTAATAAGGGTGTACCATCTATGAGACGGCTCTGAGTTGGTAACCAATTATATGTATGTGACATGTAGAGGCGTTACCCGGCTCAAAGCCGTCAACATATATGTAACGTACCCCCACATGATACCACTCACAGGCCCCTGTATAAGGTTACATCTATGTAACCAGTGCTCTGATGTGTGTAACACTTTATTATGTATGTGACATGTAAAGAGGTAAACCAGCTCAGGAAGGGCGTCACATATAGTTTAACCCCCTCATGTACGTCAGACACACATCCCCCCTAGATAAAAGGCGTTACAATACATCTACGTAACGCTTCTGAGAGTGGTAACCGTCTTTTTATGTTATTAGGCATGTGAAGGACCCACGTCTCTACAGTAAGGCAACGTCACAATATATTTACACTCCCCATCCCCCAGAACCACCACAGGACACCCCTGTATAAGTTACATCGTATGTACGGCTCTGCGTGGTTACCTTTATATGAATGATGACATATATAGGTATACCCTGCTCACAAGGCGACACAATATGTAACCCCCCATGTAAACCCCTTACACAGTCCCCCTGTATATGTATACAGATCTATGTTAAACGGCGCTCAGCGTCACTACCTTTATATGTATGGTGACATAGGAGAGGTACCGGATCAGAGGCGTACTACATATAAGAGAGGGAGCAATGCTATCCCCCGATTTAGCCGAGACCTCACATGTCCCCTGTATAAGGTTCGCATCTATGTAACACAGTCACATGAGTGTAACTAATTATAAGTTGTGACATGGTAAGTTCTACCGCTCAGGAAGGGGCTTCACATATAGTAACACCCCCAGTACCGAACACACATTTCCCCTGATTATAAGGTTACATCTATGGTAACGAGCTTCAGAGTGGTACCGTTTATATGTATGTGACATAGTAGAGGGTACCAGTAGCGTCAGAAGCGTCACATATATGTAACCCCCCATGTTACTCACTCACTAGATACCAAATTGTATTACTAGGTGTACATCTGATGTAACTGGTCTCTTGCAGGGGAACCATTTATCTTAATGTGACATGTAGCGAGGTAGCCGGTGCTCAGGAGGCGAGCACATATAATGTTAACTCAGCCCCCAAGTACCACTACACGAAGGGCCCCCCCTTAAAGGTGTACAATCTATTGTAGCGCGAGCGGCGAGCTAAGAGTTGTAACCTTTATGATGTATGTGTTGCATGTGAATGTACCAGCCTCAACAGGCGACACATATATGTAAACCAACGCTCCGCCCTGTACGCACTCCACAGGTCCGCCGCTGTAATAAGTGTTACAATCTATATAAAAAAGGGGAATAAATTTGGGTGTTGGCTCCTGAGTGTACCTTTATACTGTATGTGACGTGGCATGGATAGAGGTACCCTCAGGAGGCGTACACATATATGATAGCTCGCCAACCAAGTACCCACACTTACATTCCCCTGTAATAAGGTTACATCTATTGTAACGGCTGCTGAGCGAGGTTACTTTATATGTATGTGTACAGTGTAGAAGGTACCTACCGCCTGCGAAGTCGTCACAAATGATGTCTAACACCCCATGTACCACTCTCACAGTCCCATGTATTAAAAGGTTACAACTATGTAAAACAGCTCCGAGTATACCTTTATATGTAATGTGAAATGTTAGAGGCGTACCGCTCAGTAAGGCGTCACATATATGTAACCCCCCATAACCCCGCAAGTACCACTAACACAGGCCCCGTTTGTATAAGGTTACTCAATGTAACAGTGCCTGCTGGGATACCTTTTTATAGTGTATGATGATGTGCCATGTAGAGGTTATCGCTCAGGAGGCGTGATCAGTCATATATGCTAACCCCATACCCATGGTACCACTTACAGGCCCCCTTATAATGTTACATACGATGTAACAGGCTCATGAGTGGGTACCTTTAGTATGATATAGTGTGACAGTAGAGTACCGTCGATCTCAGAAGGACGTCACTATATATTGTAATCCCCCCATGAATCACTCAACGAGCCCCGCCTGTATAAGTATTTATACTATCTATTAGTAACGGCTCTGATTGGTACCTATACATAATGTGGATGTGGCATGTGATAGGTAAGCCGCTAACAAAAGAGAGCGTCACATATATGTAACGCCCCCCATGTACCTAAACACACAGCCCCATGTATAAGGTTACATCATATGTAACGGCTCTTAGTGGATACCCTCATATAATGTAATGTGACATTTAGAGGTACCGCTCAGAGGCGTTCACATATATGGTTAACAAAAGTATCCTCGGTAAACCATGTACCACTCACAGGTGCCCCCCTGTATAAAGTTACAGTCTATTTAACGCTCTGACTTGGTTACTTTTTATATGTATGTTGGCAAATGTGTTGAAAGGATACCGGTCTCAGAGGCGTAACATAATATGTACCCGCCCTCCATGTATACGCACTCATCAGGGCCCCTGTAAAAGTTAAGACATTATGAAAACGGCTCTGCGGAGATGTATCCTTTATATGTATGTGGGTGACCATGTAGAAGGTACCGCTCGATAGAGGGCGTCACATTAATGTAACTTCGGTAACCCCCCTGTACCACCACAATCGACCCCCGTATAAGGTTACATCAAATGTAACGTCTCCTTGTTTGTACCCAATTATAATGTATAGTGACAAGTATAGGTACCCAATTAGCTCCCAGACATAGAGAAGAGCGTCACATATAGGTAGACACCCCATAGACCGATATATCCACATGCAGCAGGCCACCCTGTATAAAGGTTACATACTTGGCAATGGAAACTGGCTATAAGCGGTACCTATTATGTAATGTACATGTAGAGAGTTAACCGGGCTCAGAAAACAGAGAGTGCGACACACATATGTAACGTGACGGGGCCCTCAATGAAGTCCAAATATTAACAAGTTTTTGAAAGTGGGCCATCAAAATTTTTTTTTTTGGTTTGGGGGTCACCGCAACTTTAGGAACTATTTTGCGGGTACGGTTTTAGAAAGGTTAGAACCACTCCCTAAATTAAAAAAAATGGAGGGGGTCCCCAAAGTGTTGCGAAGAAAGGGTTTTTTGGGCCCCCCAGTGCCCCATTCCTAAGAAGTCCTGAAAGTCCCCAGTTATGGAGGAAACCTCAGTTCCCCGGGTTTTAAACCCCTTTGATTACCACGGTCGTGACCCAAACATAATCAAAGGGCATTCTCCTGCTCCATTGGGGTCATCGGGACTCCCGGTGACCCGATGGAGCCTGGAGAACGTCTGTACAGTCAGCCCTGGGGACCGAGAACAGGGTTGTCGGTATAGAAAGCCTTCTTTGCCCATCCTAAAAGGGGGCAGCAACAGTATACACAATAGGTAATAGCATACATGAATAAGCTAATACATTAGTAAGTGTAAACTAAAAAAGTGTACAATACTTATCCCTTAATGGGAAAAAAAAAAAAAAGAAAAAAAAATAAAAAAAAAAAGTGTAGAAGAAAATAAAATATTTAATAAAAAAAGATTTTGCATACATTACACAAAAAAAAAAAACAAACCCACAAAAATTGGTTTTCACGTCCTAAAACCTGTAGAATTAATCTAACAGGTAAATTTAGTGTGAGATATTAAAACAAAAAAATGCAGAAAAACACTTTTCTTGCGTTCACGCGGCAAAAAAAAGTTTTTAAAAAAAATCCTAAAAATTTGTTTTTGTAAACTTAAATAGCCCCTCCCCAAAAAAATAAAATTCCCCAAAAAAAAAATTCATCATAATTTAATAAAAAAAAAAAAGATCAATGCGAAACGCGGGAGGCAAAAACGAAACAATTGAGCAGGTCATTAAGGTCTTTTCAGGCCTGGGGTTTAAAAGGTTAAAGGGGTGTTCCCATTTCGCACTTTGATAGCATATTGATAGGATCCAATATGTAAGTCTGGAATCTACTCATCTCAGGCATGGGCAACAGCAAGTCTCTGTTCAGAACGGAGAATGATTCACACTTATGCACTACTCTTCATTCTGTTCTATGGGAGTTCCAGGTACAGCCACACACCACTCGGCTGGTGAGACCCGCACCTTTTACACTTTGACGGTATATAGATCAGATCCAATATGAGCCTTTGGAATCTACACCCTATCTCAGGTATGGGCCCCAGAATGCCTCCATTCAGAATGAAAAGTACGTCACCCTTGCCCACTGTGGACGACATGTCCCAATATGAATGCACCAATGTTTTGGTGTATTTTGCAGCAAAAAAATGTTGACGCCCTATTCTCTATATAAATGAACTGTAATACACCAAAACTAGGCGCATTATGCCAGGCACGAGACATTTGAAGTAGGCGCATTAAATAGGCTAGCAATGATATGCTATGCACCTAAATTATGCAATTTTACATTGCAAGGTAGATCACACGCCAGACTTTTGACAGGTTCGTTCATTCAGGTGCACTATACACTCATTTAATGTGCCTTAAAACTAGCGTGGCGGCGCCTCTTTTTGGACATGTCACCCTATGGTTCATTCTTTTCTATGGTACTTTTGAGTAAAGTCAAACACACCGCTTGTGTGGTGGGACCTGCACTTATCCTATCGATATGACATCAAAATGCAAGACAGGAACATTTGACTTTTTCAGTAATCTGAGCTATGGTAGGTCTACTGTGGCACCAAACTTGATAAACTACTGTGGGATCAGTCTTAATGACCATATTGCTGGAGCTGGGCACTGTGAGCACTCTGGCTGGTCTATTACTAAGCAAACATGTACATACCAATCTGCAGTGCCTTTCTGTCATAGGCGGAATTAAAGGGGTTTGATTGAGCTTTATAAAATGGATGGCCTATTCTCAAGATTGGTCATCAACATTAAATCAGTAAAGGGGCAAACTCATCAGATGACAAGTAGCAAGTACTAATTCATTATTACATGGGTCTCACTGCTGTCCCATTAAAGTGACCAGGACAGTGGTGTGAGCTACAAAGGCATAGGAAACTTGGCCAAAGTTGAAGGAAAGATGAATGCAGCACGTTATCAGCAAATACTGAGACAAATTTGCACTCATCAGTCCGGAAACTGCACATGGGACGTACTTGGATGTTCCAGCATGACAACGATCCAAAACACATGGCCAAGTCAACCTGTCATTGGCTACAACAGGACAAAGTGAAGGTTCTGGAGAGGCCACCTTAGTCTCCTGACCTCAATATCCTTGAGCCACTCTGGGGAGATCTCAAGCGCCCAGTTCATTCAAGACAGCCCAGGAATTTACAGGAACTGGAGGCTTTTTGCTAAGAAGAATGGACAGCTTTACCATCTGAGAAAATAAAGAGCCTCATCCACTACTACCACAAAAGACTTCAAGCTGTCATTGATGTTACACGGTATTAAGAACTGGGGTATGTGAACTTTTGATCAGGGTCATTTGGATGTTTTTGGTTGTCATTATGATTTAAAAAGAGAAAACACAGTAGTTTGACAATAAATGGCTTCACCCAACCACAAACCATGCGTGGAAAAAAAGGTAAGTCTCTGAAAAAGGCCAAGAAAGCAAAAAACCTGCTGGGGTATGTAAACCTTTGAGAACTGAACCTGCCTATACCTGCCTCTGGGGGGACATATACTTGCCTATAACTGCCTATGGGGGACATATACCTTCCTATACCTGCCTATGTGGGACATATACCTGCCTGTGGGGGGACACATACCTGCTTATAACTGCCTATACCTGCCTGTGGGGGGACCTATACCTGCCTATGAGGGGACATATACCTGCCTCTACCTGTCTATATCTGCCTATGGGGGGAATATACCTGCTTATACCTGCACATGGGGGACATATACGTGCCTATACTTTCCTATGGGGGACATATAACTGCCTCTGGGGGACACTAAACTGCCTATACCTGCCTATGGGGAGCATTAAACTGCCTATATCTGCCTATGGGGGACATATACCTGCCTATGGGGGACACTAAACTGCCTATACCTGCCTACAGGGTACATATATCTGCCTACACCTGCCTATGGGGGGCACTAAACTGTCTATACCTGCCTATGGGGGACATTAAACTGTCTATACCTGCATATAGGGGACATTTACCTGCCTATGGAGGACATTAAACTGTCTATATCTGCCTATGGGGGACATTAAACTGTAATTTTATTGGTATCCATTTTTATTTTTGAAATGTACCAGTAGCAGTTGCATTTTCCACCCTAGGCTTATACACGAGTCAATAAGTTTTCCCAGTTTTTTGTAGCAAAAGTAGGTGCCTCGCTTATATTCGGGCGGCTTATACGGTAATCTGTTCACTGATATACAAACTGATGCAAACTGATAGCTATCCATTTGTTTCCATTCACCATTGACTTCAATGTATAAAAAAAACAAAAACTGAAGGGTCCTGTCCATCAAATATTCGTTATTTGAACAGTAAAAATGCTGCAGCAGAATACACTATTTCTTCAGTCGAAAAAACTGATACCTGATGGAACAGAGACAAGCTGATGCAGAGTGAGAGCTTAAAAACTCCATAGAAATGAATAGGCACCATTTTTTCCGTTTTTTTGTCTCCCAAATGGAGAAGAACAACGAAAAACACAAAGCCGATGTAAAGAAGAACTAATAATATTCATATGGCTGGAAATACAGAGAGAGAACTGAGATAAATTTAAATATAGATGAATATCAGTAAGTGAGTACTTAACCGCCTAGGACACTTATGAAATTTACAAGAGATAAGGCATATTAACCATATACAGTAGCTGCATGACAATGAAATACATTCAGTAATCAACCAAATTCTCTTTTGAATGGAATGATTAATGAGAGATGTATAGAAAAGTAGGTGTTTAGTAAAGTGGGAGTTAAAGGGGTTTTCTCACTACAAAGATTAGTTTTCAACATGTTGGGAACGTTAAATGAAGACTTTTTCTAAATACATTGCTCTACTGATAGTGCCCTGGTGAGGAGATTTTAACTGGTCTGAGTGCATACAGGTGTCTCTAGGTTATTACCCATATCTCCCTTTCCGATTAGACATAAAACAGGAGTGATGTCTCCATGGTTGGACAGAGCAGAGTCTTTATCTCTAACAAGATTAGATTGTTCTTACTCCTTGGAGATCTGTTTTAACTTACAGATTAAAGGGGTTTTGCCACCATGTAATGTTGACGTGGGATCCTCCAAAATGGGTATTTAATCACTTTTCTAAATATATGTCATTAAAAAAAAGTGAAGACTCTGAGAGCTACAGCATTTCTCAATCCCCCTTAGTTACCTCAAAGCTTCCACTAGACACGACCCAGGAGCTGACAGGCCGCACTTGCGTAAAACACTTCTTATCTGATGACAGGCAAAACGAATGAGCTTTTAAGGCACCGGGTAGACAGTGCAGTCTGAGGCTGTGTCTTGCGTATTGAGAATCCACTGTTGTACTGTTTATTATTTCACTTAAGTTTTGAGACGCTCCCTTCTTCCTCACTCCTTACTCACCCCCTCCCTCTCAGCCCTGCAGCTTTCATGACTCAGCGTGATTTGTTGACATTCTCCCTGTGCTAAGGAGAGAGTTAAGAAACTTTCGTCCTGTCAAATCCCCCTTAAATCTAGTGCATTTATGTCTTTGTAACACTCAGCTAGCTATAGAGGATCTAAATATGCTAATCAATGCCATTGAACCACCCGTAGCCTGGCCAGGCAGTGCGAGTTTGAAGCTGCCTGGGATTCTGTGAAACAGCATGGTGAGAAAATCCCAAGGGATCATGGAACAAATATGAGGGGAATCAGATTCCTAAAATTATCAAGGATGCCTAAAGGCGCCAGCAAGTTTAACGAAAAGCAAAGGGTATTCCTATGAAAGATTAAGAGGGTGGCTACTTAAACGGAGGGCTTTGGACATTGAAAGATTGGCAGGCCAACCGATGAAACCGGGTCTTACCATACCTGTCTACTTCTTCTGGCTCATGTGCAATTAACTCTGTTGAGTTTGGGTCACTTCAATGCGCCACCCTACAGAGGATCAGAAGAACATGAGCTACAGTTGAAACCAGAAGTTTACAAGCACTATATAAAAAGACACATATGCATGTTTTTCTCACTATCTGACATGAAATTAGAATAAAAATTACCCATTTTAGGTCAATTAGGAACCAAAATTATTTATATTTGGCACATGCCAGAATAATGAGAGAGAGAATTTTTAAGGCACTTTTCTTACTTTCTGCAAAGGCAAAAGTATACATACACTAGAATTACTATGCCTTTAAACAATTTGGGACAGCCCATATGATGCTGTCAGGTCTCTGGAAGCTTCTGATAGGTTTATTGGCAACGTCTGAGTTAATTCGAGACACACCTTTGGATGTATTTTTTATAACACCAGAAACACACTGCTTCTGTGTGTGACATCATGGGAAAGTCTAAATAAAACAGCCAAGATATCAGGAAGAGAATTGTGGATTTGCACAAGTCTGGATCATCTTTGGGTGCAATTTCCAGATACCTGAAGGTGCCTCATTCATCTGTACAAACCATTATACACAAGTACAAACAAGGTGGGAAAGTCCAGCCATCATACCACTCAGGAAGGAGTTGGGTTCTGTGTCTCTCAGAGACAACATGCTTTGGTCCAACATGTGCATATCAACCAAGAACAAAAGCAAAAGACCTTGTGAGGATGCTTGTGGAAGCTGGTAAAATTTTGTCATTATCCACAGTGAAACGAGTACTGGGCTAAAAGGCTAAAACATGGGCTAAAAGGTCACTCTGCCAGGAAGAAGCCATTACTCCCAAAGAAACATATAAATGCCAGAGTGTTCGCAAATGCACACAGGAACAAAGACCTACATTTTTGGAGACATGTCCTGTGGTCTAAGGAAACTAAACATGAACTGTTTGGCCATTATGACCATTGTTATGTTTGGAGGAAAAAGGGAGAAGCTTGGAAGCCTAAGAACATCATCCCAACTGTGAATCACCCAGGGAGGGAGGGGAGGGGGGGTGTGCTGCATCATGTTGTGGTGTTGCTTTGCTGCAGAAGGGACTGGTGCACTTCATAAAATAGATGGTATAATGAGGAAAGAAGATTATGTGGCAATACTGAAGCAACATCTCAAGACATCAGCCAGGAAGTTAAAGCTTGGGTCTTCCAAATGGACAATAACCCGAAGCATACTACCAACCTGGTTACAAAGTGGCTTAAAGAGAACCTGTCACATAGATTATGCCCCCTGGCTGGAGGCAGCACAAGCTAGTGTCAGACCTGCTGTTTCCAGCGCTGTGTCCCTTATTCTGTAAGATGCTGTAGTTTTCGTGTATTTAATGCTCAAATCTGCAGTTTTAGGCCAGAAGAGTCATTCGAAGAGTCCTTCAGAGTGTCAGTTTTTTTCAAACCCTGCCCACCTGAGGCTAGTCCCACCCACCTCAACTGACAAACCTATTACTTTGAATAGGTAGAAACATGTGAATAACTGTCAATGGGCGGGGCTAGCCTTTGGTGGGTGGAGCTAACACCTGCTCATGAATAAGATTTGAGGGGTAAGTGCTCTAAAACTGCTGCATCTTACAGAATAAGGGGCACAGTGCTAGGAATAGCATGTCTGACACTAGCTTGTGCTGCCCTCAGCAAGGGGGGCATAATCTATGTGACAGGGTCCCTTTAAGGATAACCAAGTCAATGTTTTGGAGTGGCCATCACAAAGCCCTGATCTCAATCCTATTGAAAATTTATGGGCAAAGCTGAAAAGGCAGGTGCGAGCAAGGCAACCTACAAACATGGCTCAGTTACACCTGTTCTGTCACAAGCAATGGGCCAAACTTCCTACTGTTGTAAGAAGCTTGTGGACGGATATCCAAATTGTTTGACCCAAGTCATACAGTTTAAGGGCAATGCTACCAAGTACTAATGAAATGTATGTAAACTTTAGACTTTGTAGAAAGTAATAAAAATTCTCTCTCTCATTATTCTGGCATTTGGCAAATATAAATACATTTTGGTTCCTAATTGACCTAAAACAGGTAAGGTTTATTCTGATTCCATGTCAGATAGTGAGAAAAACATGTGTCTTTTTATTTAGTAGATGTAAACTTCTGGTTTCCACTGTATGTCCTTCTTACACACATTTGCTCAAAACTGTACATGTGTTGCCTCACTAGTGATTTATAAAGAGCGAAAACTATATTTTTTCATTAGGCTATTTCTCATTTGATGCATGCCATGTACAACAGCAGTTATCTGACACTGGTCATTCATTTTGAGACTATTTCCCATCAATATCCCCAAAACTTTTTCAGTATCAGTTTTATCCAGCATTTATACTATTTAGTACGTAATTGTTTGCAGAGAGACCTCGGGGAACTTAAATTTGGGCCTTTTCCCCCAATTAACCAATCAAAGAAGATTGAAAGCTGGACTACGAATGACCGCTATGCCCAAATGTTGGCAAATTCTCTTAAACTAACTCTGTACATCTCCGATTTCATAGTCATCTTTGGACTAATGCATCTAGGACCGAACCTCTATATAAATTGTTATAAAGAAGCGATAAAAAAGAAGTTACATGTGTGCCGAAATATTGCTGGTTTATAAATGACGTATTCCAAGCTATATGTGCCACAGGCCTCCAGTATCCAATCAGTTTCCTCAGCTCAAGCATATGACCTCCACTTCTTCTGTCTATTATAGTGAGGCCGTCCAGTCTACAGGAGAGCTTATGCCTGATTAACTACATGGTATAAATCTGTCTATCCCTGGGAGACCACACTTCACAACATGAGAACGGCATATGGTCCCTGGCTGACAATTCACTATCACTAACAAATGCATTACCAGGAATATTAGCTAAATAATCTCTTTATGAGCATATTTATTACTCCCCAAATATCATAAAGAGACGTATTTGACAACCACACACTGGTGCTGTAGCAATGCTAATAGTTGGCATTAGAAAAGTATTTCATTATAAAGTATATAACTTAGTATAAAGTATATAACTAAGTTATAAAGATAAGATCTTCTGCTGCTGCCTTAGGACTGCATTAAAAATAAGGGAAGAGTAAAATTCTTATGAAAATACTTTTTTTATTCAGACTCCATACCGAGCTACGAACGGATTTCCCACTCTTCTGATCGCCATTAGATGTTACCACATTCTGTTCTCCTCTTGTTAGAGGGTGATATCCAATACTTTCATCCAGCGACTTATTCGAAAAAGGTTGTCTGACCGAAAACGTTAAAAATCGTGATCCAGTCACATTCTTATAATTTTGGTATCTGAATAAAAGTAGTATTTGGATTAGAATTTTACTCTTCACTTATTGTGTGTGCTGGGTATAAATTTCACTTGGCCATTGGGATTGCAATATCCTATTAACCCATGCACCTGTGAATAAATGTATGAACAATGTGCCAAGCAATACAGCTGAAATATTAGAAATGCATTGAGTAGCAAGTGTATTAATCAAAGTAGTTCTATGCGGTCCAATTTGAATGTGAATGTAGAAACTTCAGCCGGCAAGATGTGTAGTATCTGGCTGGAAAGAAGGGCCGAAGTAGACTGGAGGATATCTACAAATGTGCTGGATTCGGAATTAGCATAGAACACGCCAACCCAGACAGCAGGAGGATTAGGGCCAAGTGTTTGGCTTTCCTTGTCTTGCCTCATATAACCCTTGTAAACATTATTCTTGAAAGCTTTATGGTGTTTCTTTCAGCAGTAACATTTCTCAGATGATTGCTCTTTTGAGACTAAACACATGTAATGAATAGATTCTACTGTCATACCCTTCTGCTATGTCCATTCATTGCAGTTACGCGGGCTACTGTTTGCAGAGAGACCACGGGGACCTAAACTTGGGCATTTGCCCATAATTAATCAATAATTGAAAATTGAAAGCTGCCATATGATTGACAGTTATGCCCAAATGTTGGTGTATTCTCTTAAACAGAGGCGGAACTTCAAGCTTTTGGGCCCAAGAACAAAAAATTAAATGGGTGGGCCCCCAGCTACCATGTGCCATTTACATACAATACTAATGACTGCCAATGAAAATAGGGCCAACAAAGCAACAAAGACAAAAAAGGAAGTGGTATATAACCTTCAAACGCCAAACACAAAAACACTAACCCAAATAAAAATTACAAAATATATTTTATTAAACAAATATAACAATACACAAAAAAAAATAAAAAGACGATGCTTGATAACTGAAGAATAACTGCTGGAAAGTAAGCCCTAATGTAAGTAAATACACAATTTTATAATATTAGTAGAAACAATACATTAATATGTAAAGCAAATAAAATTAGCCCAACAGTGTGTAAGGAAAGCCAATTAGCATAAATTCCACCTAACAAATAGAGACAAAGAACCAAACATTCTATAACATTACATAATAGGTGAATACAGACCAGCAGCACAAGGGTACGTCCAACGCGCGTTTCGCTAAAGCTTCGTCAGGGGTTAACTTTTAAGGGGGGTTAATGTTTGTTTATTTTTCTTTATTTGTTAGTTCAATTTTATGCTTACTTGCTTTACTTACACACTGTGGGGTAATTGTATTTGCTTTATATATTAATGTATTGTTTCTACTAACATCATAAGATTGTGTATTTACTTACATTAGGGCTTACTTTCCAGCAGTTATTCTTCAGTTATCAAGCATTGTCTTTTTATTTTTTTTTTGTGTATTGTTATATTTGTTTAATAAAATATATATTTTGTAATTTTTATTTGGGTTAGGGTGCTTTCACACGGTGCGTTTTTTTTAACGTTTTGGATGCGTTTTTTGTGCAGGAAGGCACAACAATTAATGCTATACATTGTTGCACAAAAAACGCATCCAAAACGCACCAAAACCGCACCGTGTGAAAGCACCCTTAGTGTTTTTGTGTTTGGCGTTGCATTTACAATATTGGTGAATTCTTATGTGGCTGAAAGGCTTTTGGAGTCCCTCAGACTACAGGGCCCGGTAGTGTCTGCCCCCCGTATAGCTACGTCCCTGCTCTTAAACTAACTCTGTACATCTCCAATTTCAAGACTTTGGACAGGGCGAAATTCATCTAGGATCAACCCTGCATATAATGTGTTATAAAGAAGCAGTAAAAGAGAAGTTACCGTTTCCCTGAAAATAAGACACCCCCGAAAATAAGACATAGTGCAATTTTTTTGATGCAATTCAGAGTTTGGCTGCTGATGTTTGTGATGAAATCACTACAGTATATTAATACATGTTGATGTTTTCTTCAACAATAAATGTGAGTTATTGTTCATAGAAAAAAAACATCCTCTAAAAATAAGTCTTAGCTCGTCTTTAGGAGCAAAAATTAATATAAGACACTGTCTTATTTTCGGGGAAACAGGGTACGTGTGTGCCCAAATATTGCTTGGTTACTAATGATGTATTCCCCGCTATATGGGCCACAGGTCTCCAGTATCCAATCATTTTAAAGCTGGCCTTAGACATGAGACCGAAATTGGAGTTGGCTGGTCTCATTGGACTAGTACTGATATATGGACAACAATCATTATTGAAGAAAAAATTGTTAATTTATACCTAAACTTATCTCATTTATAACCAGCTTAACAATACAACAGTAAGGACCGCTTAAGCTACAGATTAAAGGGAGCAAGTCAACAACACAGGTTCATTAAATGGGCCAATTGTAGATCAGGCCCAGCACACCACTGCTTGCTGCAGATCCAGCTTTAGACAACCAAGGGGACAGCTGTAGTTGTATGAAAGAACCTGCAGCTATTCATAGATTTTCCATGTTCTCCATTCCAATAGCTAGCTCCTCTGGATCCATTCTATCAGACAACCCACCTCCCCCATCTCTCTATGGTGTCCATATGTCAGTACAAAGGCTTCTGTATAGAGTTGTGCTGAAAACACATGTACACCAGGGCCAAGCAATCGCCTTTAGCTGTTGAAACACACCAGGCTTTGTTTGACTCAACGTCCACTTAAGCTTCAGCAGAAGAACTGTTTCTACAAAACACTTTCTATACGTCAAGTTCATCATCTGTTTTCCTACAACCAACGCACTAACAATGTCAGTAAAGAGGTTTTCTTCCTGCTAAGTTGCCTAGCAATCTAACCATGGATAGCATACTAAATTGTATCAGAAGAGAACTTCAGCTTACCTGCTGACCTGGGAAATCCTGGCATGGAATATGGGGAGTAAGCACCCACCCTGCTCTATGCTTACTCCCAATGAAAGGACGACCTAGGATGGCTGGAAGCCATATTAACATACAGCTAAGCATATGTCGACAGTCTGTACAGTTGACATATATTTAATGTTGGCCTTTCACTCCACCAAGACTCCTTACCTTGGTGGCATGTGTATTGAACTCTCCAGGCATATGTCCAGAACCTGGCTGGTATATAAATGCCATTGCAGACCTTCCCGGCTGCTGCCTTACACCCCCCCAATTATTTTTTCCAGGACAGAAGAATCTATTTTAAAGAGGTACATGCAGTATGTTGAAGGTGTATTCTCACCACATTGATTAACTTTAAACTCAACTACTGGCAGAATGCATAAGCCCTTAAAGTAGATCCCTCATCTGAGGTGGCTCTCACATGATGGCAAAATGCATAAGACCATAAAGTAGATCCCACCTCTGAAACCCTCAGCTATTGGAAGAATACATAAGTCCTTAAAGTGGATACCTCATCTGAGACTCTCACATATTGGCAGAATGCATAAACCCTTAAAGGGGATGTATCGCTTCTTTAGTTCGGCTGATTCATACTGCTCTCAGCTTCTCAACTCTAGAAATGCAGGGGCGTTTCTTCCCCTCCCAGCTTGGTGACATCATCTCCCCTTCACTGATCATGCTGGCTCCCGAGACCCTCCCCCCCCTCTGAGTCCACGTCACTGTGTCTCTCCCTATGCAGTCTTATTTTCTAAGAGCTGTATACATACCACAGGCTGCATTCAATCTAGACTGAGCACTGATCTCTTCTCCTCTCACAGCTGGAGGTTTGTTACAGTTGAATCCAGCTTTCTATGAACGGCACAGATCTCCCTTCTATGCAGGAGAGGCAGGGATCGACACACAATTGTGCTGTCTTCTGATTGTAGAAGCCTTGCAGTGTAATTCTGTTTCTTCTGGCTGTGCAGAGTGAAAATGTGCCGGTCCCTTACTTTGAGTGAAAGGCAGGAATGCAAGCTCCGTGAATATAGCCGACCGGGGGATGAACAGAATGTAAATGAGCTCTCAGCTAGTGAAATGCAAGGAGGAGGGATCCGACCAGCACTGGATATCAGTGTTAACAAAAAAACAGAAGATAAGGAAAACTGTGAATATAAGACAGCTTTGCTAATGACATCTAATTGCAAAGTTACTTGTTTTCACTGTCCCCTTATTCTGAAGACCATTTAATGAAATGATACAACCCCTTTAAAGTAGATCCGACCTCAGATGCCGTTTACTATTGGAAGAATGCATAATCCCTTAAAGTAGATCCCACCTCTGAGACCCTCAGCTATTGGAAGAATGCATAAGCCCTTAAAGTAGATCCCACCTCAGATACTTTTTACTATTGGAAGAATGCATAAGCCCTTCAAGTAAATCCCTCATCTGAGACTCTCACATGTTGGCAAAATGCATAAGCCCTTAAAGTAGATCCCATCTCATATACCCTTTACTATTGGAAGAATTAATAAGCCCTTAAAGCAGATCCCAACTCAGATACTGTTTACTATTGGAAGAATGCATAAGCCCTTCAAGTAGATTCCACCTCAGATACCGTTTACTATTGGAAGAATGCATAAGCCCTTAAAGTAGATCCCACCTCTGAGACCCTCAGCTATTGGAAGAATGCATAAGTCCTTAAAGTGGATCCCTCGTCTGAGACTCTCACATGTTGGCAGAATGCATAAACCCTTAAAGGGGATGTTTCGCTTCTTTAGTTCGGCTGATTCATACTGCTCTCAGCTTCTCAACTCTAGAAATGCGGGGGCGTTTCTTCCCCTCCCAGCTTGGTGACAACATCCCCCCTTCACTGTTCATGCTGGCTCCCGAGACCCTCCCCCCCCCTCTGAGTCCACGTCACTGTGTCTCTCTCTATGCAGTCTTATTTTCTAAGTAGATCTGACCTCAGACACCGTTTACTATTGGAAGAATGCATAAGCCCTTAAAGTAGATCCCACCTCAGATACTGTTTACTATTGGAAGAATGCATAAGCCTTTAAAGTAGATCCCACCTCTGAGACCCTCAGCTATTGGAAGAATGCATAAGCCTTTAAAGTAGATCCCACCTCTGAGGCCCTCACCTGTTGACAGAATGCATAAGCCCTTTATGTGGATCCCACCTCAGATACCCTCAACCATTAAAAGAAGGAATGCAAGCAGCAATTGACTGGATAGGTGGCCACACGTTTTCTCCATTGAAGCCCAAGTGTAGCACTTTTGAGTACAGCCTACAGAAACAGCCAAGCAAGTTGCCAGCCAACTTGTCTTGTGAAACAGTAGTATAGAGACCCTGTTATCATGATAAATGAGGGTCGATAAATGCCTTATATAGCAAAAAGTACAAACCTTTAAAGGGGTATTCTCACCACATTGATTAGCTTTAAACATGTAGGCAAAGGTAAATAAAAATCATTATCAAATATATTGCTGTTCTGATTCCCTTAAGTTCTCCTGCTTGTGTACACAAGCTTCCCTCGGTTACCGACTATCACTCTCAGAATGGTGACTTCACTCTCTACAGTATCTTGTCAGCAGCCCAGCAGCTTGCTTATGTTTCTTACTGACAAACTTTAACCTTTTAGGGCTCTGTAGTCTTCTATCCTACAATTTAGACCCTTCCATTGCTAATGTTCCTGTAACAGGCTCAGCTAGGAATAGCAGAGCTGAAACGTCAGTCACTGCTATAGAACTACCCACAGTCTGAACAGGTAGTGAGAGTCTGAAGCTGGCTTAGAACAGCAGGCTCTGCAAAACAGCTAAATGAGAAGATTCCTTTAACAATGAGCGATTAAAGGGGTATTCCCATCTCAGTAATTTACGGCATTTTAATAGGACAAGCCAAAAATCCAAGACAGTTGTTGTCCCCACCTCTGGGACCCGCATCTATCTTGAGAACGGGCCCCCAAACTTCTGCATGCAGAATGGAGAGGTTGCCATGTACGCGTGGCAGTCTCCATTCTGTTCTAGAGAAGTTCCAAGTAGGATATGTGAGATGTCCAAGGAGGTCTGGCAACACCCATTATTTATAATGTTATGTAAAATATTTACTATTCTTTTACTTTTTTTATATTTTACTGTTTTAGACGTGTATTTTTCATGCAAACGTTGTGAAGAACAGATCCGGACAGTAGCAGCCTCGCCGTGGCAGATTTGTATGTCACTGAAAACTTGCACATTTGAGCTACTTTACTTGAGCCTCAACAGCACGAATTATGTTGTTACTTTAATGGAGAAACTTTAAGATGATGGATGTTTTCTGCGCGGTGCCAGAAACCTCCAACAACCATCACACTCAATGACATAAATGGAAAAAGAGTGTGTGAGAGAAATTCAACTCTGTCATAGAAGCGAGCTTCCTGGTCGAAAGTAACTAAACAGCTCTCCACAAGGTTCTTCTGTCAGCACCAATGACTTAAACATCAGGATAGACGGAGTATGATGCCTGGAGTCAAAAATAGAAAGCTGATTTTCTTCTGACCAAGATGAATGATTTCATTTATAAATTGTTCTTTGTGGAAAAAGCAGAAGGGAAATAAACATGAATACTAGAACTAATTTAACCCCTGAAGCCGAACGCCTGAAAAGTAGTTAATGACCAGAATTTTTTTTTTTTTTATTTTTTTTGCCTCCTAGGTTTCAACAGTTGAAACCTTTTTATTTTTTCAATGGGGGGTGCAGGTGACCCCTTGGTTTTATTCGAGCCCAATTTGACTTTATGGGAAATATTTTTTCACTTATAAATAATTGCAAAATTTTTTTTTTTTTTTTTTTATTTTTTTTTTTTTTTTTACACCATTCACAGCCCCACACTTAATAACTTTTTTAATTAATTTACGGGGGGGTTTATTACAGTTGTTGGGGGAACCAAAATATGTGTATTTTTTTTTTGGGTTTGTGGGGTTAATATATCCCACAATTTTTTTTTTTATAAATATTTATTTTTATTTTATCTTTCTTTTTTTTTTTTAAACTATTTTTTTTTAAATTTTTAAAAAAAAAAAAAAAAAAAATTCCAGAAGGAGAACTTTTTTACTTTTTTTTTTTTTTTAAAACTTAGTAATGTTTTTACATATTCATATTTCAAATTCCCATTAAATCTGTGTCAGTCTGACACGGGCAGTGATCGGGGACAGTACAGCTTTTTTCCGGGTTTCAGGGCTTGTTACATAGACAGCTTTGGGGTTTATTTCTAGGTCCCCGGGGGCTAAATTGTGAGCCTTTTTCCCCCCCCGGGGCCTGTCGGGCCCCGGGGCTTCCGACCCACCGACAGAGAGGGAAACCCTTTGATTGCGCTGCTGTGCCCGATCCTTTCGCAATAAAAGGGGGTTAAAAAGAAACCGGGGGGGCCGGAAAGGTTACCTGCCCCCCGGGTCCCTGCAGGGCTGCTTTGGGATCAGGGCTGTGAAAGTACAGCCCCAATCTCAGGCAGCTGTGGCGCCGGGCCCAAAAAACTCCAATTTTCTGCAGCACAATTTAAAGAGGGCCTGCGGGAAAAAATTTACTTGCCCACCCAACGTCTAAAGTGGGAGGGGCCCGGGTTTTTAAAGGGAAAGGTTAAAAAACCAATACCCGGGTAAACACAGTAAAGTCCAAATAAAAAGGGTTTAAAGAATGTAAAAATAACCCCATTTCCCAAAAAAAAAATTTTAGTAAAAACCCTTTAAAATGATCTGGAGCTCGGGAAATTGATTACTAATAAAATTTGTCCCAAAATTCCCAATAAGGGGAACAAAATTACAATCTAAGTAAACTAACACCACACCAATAAAATCTTCTTTTTTAAGTTTTTTTATTGAGAAATGAAAAAATTTCAGAGCTCAGGCACGAAAAGTAAGTGCACCCTTAAATGTAATCATTCACCTTCAGCAATGACTTTTCACCAAACATTTCCTGCTGCTGCAAATAAGTTTTTTCCCCAATTTTTTGGGGAAGGGAAATTTTACGATCAGCCCAAAACCTAAAAAATGTTTTAAAAATTTAAATTAATTTTTCCCCTTTGGGCAGACACAGCCTTTTTCGGTTTTTCTACATCATTTAAATAGAAAAAGGGGGTTTTTTAAACCCACAAAGTAAATTTGATGGGGAAAGCTTCCAAAAAAATTACAAAAATAAACTTTTTTCCCCATTATCATTTTTAAAAAAATTTCCCCTGTCCCAATTTTTTTTTTGGTTTTGCCCCTTTTAAG